>PVKM010026061.1:0-19586 GCA_004027735.1 Carollia perspicillata | reverse complement strand
AACTGGAAATCTATTTGAAAAAATAATGAAAGAAAACTTCCCTAATTTGGTGAATGAAATAGACATGCAAGTCCAGGAAGCACAGAGAGTCCCAAATAAGATGGATGCAAAGAGGCCACTCCAAGACACATCATAATTAACACACCAAAGGTTAAAGATAAAGAGAGAATCTTAAAAGCAACAAGAGAAAAGAAGTTAGTTACCTACAAGGGAGTTCCCATAAGACTGACAGCCAGTTTATCAAAAGAAACTTTGCAGGCTAGAAGGGATTGGCAAGAAATATTCAAAGTCATGGAAAGCAGGGAGCTACAGCCAAGATTGCTCTACTCAGCAAAACTATCATTTAGAATCAAAGGGCAGATAAAGTGCTTTCCAGACAAGAAAAAAACTAAAGGAGTTCATCATCACCAAACCATTATTATATGAAATGTTAAAGGGACTTATTTAAGAAAAAGAAGATCAAAATTATGGACAATAAAATTGCAAAAAATACATACCTATCAACAACTGAATCTAAAAAACAAACTAAGCAAATAAGAAGAACAGAGATAGAATCATGGATACAGAGAACATTTTGATGGGTGCCAGATGGGAGTGGGGTGGGGGAGAATGGGTGAAGAGGTGAGAAGATTAAGTACAGAGTAGCCATAGGGATGTGAAGTACAGTACAGGAAATGGAGTAGCCGAAGAACTTATAGGCATGACCCATGGACATGAACAATGATATGGGGACTGCCTGAGGGAGTGGGGGTTGCTGAGTGGAGGGGGGCAAAGGGGGAAAATCAGGACAACTGTAATAGCATAATGAATACAATATAATTTTTAAAAAAGAAACTAAGGAGAAACAGAGTTAGCTTTCCTCCAGACCTTCCTCTAGGCTAAACAAAGTGTTTATGTGTAAAAGGGAGAATGTTCTTTTTGTCTGGCAAGAAATAGTATATTTGTTCTTGGGTTGCTACTAAATTTTAGATACCGAAATATTATTTTTCTGTTGGAATGGAATGTATTACCAAATGGAAACTCTTCTGGAGGTTGGGGGGCAGAATGATGGAAACCTATACCACCAAAGTGGATTTGAGTACATCTAGACAAGATGTCACTAAGAAATGGGACCCTGGTGAGATCTCCTTGAACACATGATTTGTGCTTCAAACACAGGGTTTGGAGCAATAGTTTCTTGGTGCTTTAAAGACATGAAACAAAGGTTTTAAGTGGAGCTGGTGTATCTTACCCTCCTTGGGTGTCCTCCCAAAAGAACCATATTCCTTTTGGCTTCAGAGGTGGTTCAGCAAAATTGAATATATTCATTAAATGGGAAATTAATTATACTAAGATGTATCTTATGCAAGAGGGTGATCCCTTCTTGACCAACAACTCTTATTAAGCATCTGCCTGGGGCTACCATATCCAAGAAAATGTGCTGACTTCTTACAAAGAGAATAATTTTCTCCTTTCTTTATTGCTGCATTCTTTTCAATGTTTCCTGTCTTGGATCAGGATTTAACTCAATGTGTCCTTCACTGTTGCCCAGTTTCATGAAAATAAATTTGTTAGAGTTATATTCCTCTTGAGTCTCTCCACTAAGATAGAATGCAATGTCATGGATAAGTTAGAGTGGTGTGGGTAGAATCTAGGAATGAGAGACAGAGAGAGAGGGAGAGAGAGAGAACTGAACAGAACCTACAAGCCTGGCACTAACCTTGATTCCCAGGGCAAGTGACATATGGGATAAATATGGGCAATCAAAGAGCAATGACGATTTTGCTGGAAAGACTCCATCAGCATGTGTTCCTCTTCCAAATTCTGGCTTATTTATGTGTGGCGGTTGCTTGATTGGCTGAAATGGGGAACAAACTTGGCAGCAGTAGGAAGAGAGAGGGGACATAGTGCTTGCTGCATAATAGTTACTAATATACTACCTTGTCCGCTAATAAAAATAAAACAATCCCTAGTGACTGGGCTTAAAAGGCAAAAAATTTTTGTTTTTCAGTCATTTTTCTGGAATAGGATGAAGTGGAACCTTTTTGCAATGTTTCCTATAGCCCAGGGCAAAAACTTTCTCCAAGGGCTTCTCTGCTTCTTCTGAGTAAGAGGAAAACAAACCAGGACACGACATAGATTAGCAAGTTTGAATGAAATATAATTTCAGTGGTGAAATATATACTCTAAAGCATTAGGGCCCACGACCAAAAGAAAAAAGTGGGATAACATTTATTTTAGGGATTGGAAGCTCGTGAGAGATAAAGCAGATAATATCGACCCCAATCGCTCCTCAACACCGGTTCACACACATGCTCAGACACAAGTGGCCACACCACCCTGCAGACCTGAATCGTCTGGCCACCCTTCAGAGTTTCCTGGGAGGGAAGAATTTTGGTTTCATAGGTGTTTGTGCTATGCTCAGTCTTACAGACCCCAGCTTTGTAAGGTTTTATGACTTCCATAAATTACCCAACATTTACATTACTTTTCTCTTCCCTATGTTAGATACTTCCTGTTGAATTATCTGACTGCTCCCATCAGGGCTCGCTCTATGGGATCATTAAAATGATGTGGCACCAAGCTTAGCGAAAATACCAAACTCATTCAGCCTCTCCCCCCATGTATAAAATCTTGAACACGCGCATGGCAATCCTTCCTTGCTAGCCCCTTCTTCACCCTCCTTCTCAATGCTTAGCAGAAAGAAAGTGCCAGAACACTTAGCATGAAAGATGTTATTAGTCAGAACAGAGTTAAAGAAAAGCAACTTACTCTTAAACTATTTCTTACTGATGGACCGAGATGAGCACATTGGCTCCTCCAGAGATTCCACAAAGCTCTAAGGAAAGTGCAGTGCTCAGAGCTGCAGAACACTGACTTCGATAAATTACCATCGTCACTATCCTTGCTACTAAGCGGCTCTGTTTAGAGTGGCATAGTCAATACTGTGGGGGTAAAAACGATGAACACTGCTGTGCTGGAACCACACTGAGAGCTAGCAACAGACAGTGGGTTCCAAGTCAGGGACCACAGGCAGAAGGTCCGTTCCTGCTCACTGATTTCCTGAGCTCTCCAGTTCCCTGGTAAACTTCTTTTGAACACATTCCCATTACTTTTTATTTTACAAGATGGAAATGTTAGTGTGAAAAATCCACTCCATTGTAAGGGACACGTTATCTGAGAGCGTGGCTTTCCTCACCGCTGTCTAATAAGTGTTAGCAGCTGTTCGCACAGTGACTTGTATTAAAACAAAACAAAAGAAACTCTATCCACACAAAGACAAGCAATGCAGCTGCTTCGTGAAGCATCATAAGACATCCCGACAAAATGACACTCCTGCCTTTCGCCAGAATCAAGGACACATATCTGTAGGTCTGAGCAGAAGCGAAGATGGGGCTGTGGCTATGCTCCCACAGGGGCTTCCTAGAGGGTGACAGAGCTGGTGAGGGTCCATTTACTACCCAGTTTCCCCAAGCAGATACTTAGCCCCAGGTCCTTGCTGTGTCTTTACATCACTTCTTCCAGTAGCAGCCTTTGAAACAGACATCTCAACCCTAAATCTCCACCTGCTACATCCAGGGAGCAAGCAGCACTGGCTCAGTATTTGTTCGTCTAAAGTTGGCCCCTACCTGTGTGTTATTAAAATGCTAGGAGAAAGAAAGCCAACAACAGCACGTTTAAAAGCGTCCTGCTCCTCAGGTGGGGAGGGACGGTGCTGCCTGCAGCTGCCCTTTGTCCTTCTGCAGGAAAGGAGTTTGGTTTTCCACGTGGAACCTAGGGGGCTCCAGTAAGGTCAGAGGCACTGGTGAAGCTGGGCCACCACTTCCTGAGCAACGGCACCATCTTCCTCAGGAAGCAGGAATCCTTTGTTTGTTGTTATGTTTTTGTTTGATTTTTGTTTTTAGGGACTTGATTTGCTTGACAGACCAGATGCTGAGAATGATGTGAGTAGAATCACAGCTTTGAAATGTGGGCAGCCCTAAGGCCTCCTTGTACACAAGAGTCAAGCTAGTTACCCCTCATTGACTTGGAGGGATAGTTCCTGCTGCTAGCACGCCGGAGCCGTGGCATTCACATTCGCTGTGGCAGCAGAATGAGTAGGGAAAGAAAGCCCACCATGTGCCTTGTGGGGCAAGAGTTTGAAAAGAAATGATAATCCCTGTCATTTCCCCTGCCCCATCTCGCATTACTGTTTAACTCTTAAAAAAGTAATTTTGAGTCTGGGAACAGTCACAGCTGTTTTGTTGCTACTACGATCATTGAGTTATAAACCGTATAAATTGCCCAATGCCTAGGAACCTAATGATAAAATGATTTTACTAGGAAAGCACAGGTGGTTCTTTTATTTTGTGAGGAGGGCCTATGTTCACCCCCACAAAAAAAAGTTACAGCTGCGCTTAACATGGAGTAACAAGAAGTCTTTGTGGTGGTGGTTGTTGTTAAACGTAAGGCTGAGATGTGACCTACGACGAGTCCACGGGGAGCTGGGGGGGGGGCTTTATAAGCTAAACGACTGCCTGTGTTTGGTCCTATTTGCCACTGACATGGTGAACCAACAAAATATTACTTCTCTCCTTTGTGCTATTGCAATGCAAAGGGCAATGGGCTGACTGCAGACACTGAGGAATAAGAAACCCTAATTCCTTCACAGTGCCCATAAGTGTTAAAATGTCATGCATAATCAGATATATAATAAAGTGAGGATTATTAAAAGAAAGAAACAAAGAAACACCTTATGGATCCCTCCAGACCCATAAGAAATCAGTGTCTCAAAATATTTCCTCTGTCTCATCATATCTCAAAGTAAGACATCAATAGCACTTAAAAAAAAAAAACACTCAAAACCAAGGGAATAAGGAGAATGAATCACCTGTCCAAGGCCATGCAGCTTATCAGTAACCATCCCAACTATTGTTTCCCGGTCTCCAACCTACCATCTCACGGCTGGGGAAAGTTCCCTCTGAATAAACTAGAATTCTATGAGCACGTGGAAAAAACCACAGAAGAAGAACTCATTAATTCACCCAATTTAAATATTAACATTGGTAAGTCAAGTCTTAAGGCTAATAACTCTACCATTCCTAAATATCACTGATGAACAGAGGTTGGTGATGTTCTTGTTCCCCCCATAGATTTGAGATCACTCTCCCAAAATTCAGCTCGCAGGAAAACCGAAAGACTAATGAGATGGAAACACCTATGTTGGTCAGCAATCATGGCCAAGGAAAGAACTAGGGAACTATGTCAGAGTGGCCGAATGAAACTAAGATAATGAAATACAGGGGATCCAGGCTGTTAAGTAGACCATATGGCTAAAATAGTTCCTTCACAAATGCTTCCAACTACTTTAAATCCTCTTCTTCGCCGTGGCCAAGGTCAAGAGTGGACCTGCTGGGATGCCTCTTTTGCTCTCATTGTTTGCAAAGATCAGAAAACAACATGGAGAGGAAGCTCTGTGTGATTTATTTTAATTGAGTGAAAGAAAGTAGGAATGAGGATGTGAGTGAAAAATGACACAAGTGTATTCATTTAAGGGCACATTTCGGTCCCTTAGACATGGGCCGCTGAGGGGAGAAGCAGTCTCAATAATGGCTGGAGGGTAGTTATTTTTTAAAATTTCTTCTCTTTGATGAAACTTTCAATGGTAATTTCTACTAGGATTCATGTTTATTCATTTGATAAATATTTTCTGAGTACCTAGTAAGTGCCTGGCACTCTTGTAAATACTGGGATGTGCAGGTATAATAGGAGTAGGCAGAGACAGATAATAAACGTGTAAACCAACGATCAGTCTTTGAGATGGGAAATGACCTGTGACCCTGCCCACACAAAGATTTAAAATAATTCAGAACTTAGGGCTAAAAAATTAAGAAATAAAATAATTCAGAATTTAGAGCTATAAAGGGATTTCGGAGATGATATCTTATCTGCATTTCATCATATTCCAATGGAATAAGTTCTGAAGCAAGCTCTATTTTGTAGATTTGGGGGTAGACATTTAGCATAATTATGTAACTTGGCCAAATCCACTTTAACAGTAGATGGGGGAGCCAGGGTTTGAAATCAGGACATTTGTCTTCAAAGTCCCTCTCTTTCATTGTATCATATCACCTCCATAAATTGTGTTTAAAACATGTGCACCTAGGTAGGGTCTCCAAATTCATTATTGAACTATTCTCCAAATTCATGTACTTAACCCTCTCACCCTTACTGCTCATATATAGCTCTGCAGATTTCACATTTAACTGTTGTTTTCAAATCTTACTATGGAGAACATAGGAGGGCTGGTGTTGGATCTTTGAGCTTAAGAGTGAGTCCTGTCACCCTTGAGACAGCAATTTTCTGAGCATGTGACTCCAACTTCTAAGTGCAGTAACTTACAGGGTTCCACATTCATGACATTTACATGTGCAACCTCCAAGGAGACACGGCTTTTCTCTGCCTCTGTTGGCTCATCGGTAAGAAGGGAAAGGTTAAGGGCCACATTAGTTTACCTTATTTTGCTCTCGGGGTTGTCATAAGAATCCCACGTTGTAACAGATGTGGGATGGCTGTGTGATGGGTGGTAGAGTATAGTTATCACTAAAGAAACCTTCCACAACAGATGTCTGATGGAAGACAAGGAGCTGGACCAGGTTTCCCATTATCTCCATTCACAAAGAGGATTCAAGTGCTCTGCTGAACTTTCTGGTCAATGCCATCGTGTGAACAGAATGCTGGCTAACAGACCTGGTGGTCTACTTCCTGGGTTTTCATGCTCAGAGGCCATTGAAGCACACCTTAGGGGACTATTTATTGAGCCCATTAACCAGCTATCATTCACTCAGAAAGTCTACATCTGCATATTTTGATATGTGCCTATATCAGATGGAATATGTTCGTGTGTTTGCACAAGAGCACTGTTCCCTTGTTGGACCCAATAGCCTCAACTCTCTCTGTGCCTGCTCCTAGCTCTGCCTCACCGCCCCTTTGCCCATCCCCCTCCAGGAACTGTGCCTGAGGCAGTCCTGCCACCACCCCTCCCTGCCCCCACCCCACCCCCTCAAGAGGAGACCTTGCTGTTTGTTCCTGGAGAAATTCTAATCTGTTGCATTTCCAGCCTAGATACAACAATCTTCCCATGTCCTCTTCCTTGTTTTTATTAAATTCTTAGTCAATGCCTTCCTTCAATTTTTAAAAATGTATTGCTCCTACAGATTTTATTTGTCCTTAACACTATCATATAAAAAATTAACTCTGTTATTGCATTATTCAATGCTTCAAAGCAGCCAAGTGTCTGGGGAGAGAGGAGTCCAAGGACCACTTGCTTTGACAAAGTCACACACGGGCCTGCTCCCAGCCAGACCTGCTGCACAGCACGTAGCCTGCCCGCCCTGCAGTCCCCGCCTCCTTCCTGTGCCCAAGCTGAGGCTCTGGCTCAGACCCATGGACTCTAGGTCACAGCTCCCAAGATCCCAACAGGGAGCTCTTAGCTAAAGTCTGTCATTGAAGAAGTTCTTCCCAGTGAGGAAAACCAGCTCCGTCAGGTCAGTGCTACTAGCTGCCTATCACAGGACTTAGTTAAGCTTTAGCAATTCTCTAGGCCTCTAGACATTCGTAACACTCAAGCACATTACTTAACGGTATTTAATGATAGGTTTTGTGTTTATTTTAATTAATATTCCATTCATTTTTAATGTTTTAATAATTCCGTTTAGAAGGCTATGGGAAATACAGGAATTGGTGGGCCAATTCTGCATGCAGCCTAAAATGAGACAGCCTTACCTGCTTTTCCATAGGGCATCTGATGCTCAGCTCTGTAATATGGGGTAAGTTACTTCCTCCACTTGTACAAGGGGGATGGGAGTAATAGCACCCGGCTTTCTCCAAAGGAGTCCCTTTAACATTATAAAGTATCTCCCTTCTTTCAGTGTCAGTGCTGTTCCTGTGGACCATTTAACATGCAGTCCCACTAAAAACCAGGCGTTTGAAATGGCATTTCCATTTCAAACTTGTGGCTGAGAATTGCCTGTGACCATATATGAACTTCAAGGTTTTAAAGTCAGAAATCTAAGTCCAGCTGTATTAAGTACTTGGACACATTCATATTTCTTTTGAAAAAAACAGCTGTTGATTTTATCACAGCAGCGATGGAAAATAGATATACACATCAAGCCTGCACATTCTCACGCCATACCAAGTACAGTTATCTCCTGGGATGGGAAATATGTACATCTCTCCACTAATCAACCACATGAATACTGACTTCTAACCTGGAAGTCAACTCTGCATGTCTTCCTGTAATACTTGTAAGTGCTGACATCTGAGATTTGAGACGGACCCCCTGAAGTATGTGAGAACTAAACATTCTTCAGGTTGCTGTGGTGGCCATCCTTTGAGATGGCTCCCAATGATCCCTGACACTTGCTATCCACACCTTTATGTAGTAGGGTTGGTCTGTGTGACCAACAGAATATGCTAGAAATGATATGTCATCTCTGAGATGGGATTCAAAGTCACCGCAGCTTCTGTTTTGGTTGCTCTCTGGTTCTCTCACATGTGTTGTACCCCAACCTTTCCCTTGGGCTGCTCTCTCTGGGAAAAGCCAAGACATGGCAAGCCCCCGGGGAGTCTATGTGACAGGAAGTGAAGCGTTCTGCCAACAGCTGTGTGAGTGAGCTCGGGCGTGGACGCTCCAGGCCTGGTCCAGTCTTCAGAGACTGCAGCACTGGCCAGCGGCTTGACTGAAACTGGGGGGAGGCCCCAGCCAGCCCCCCAGCCCAAACAGATCTGAGGAGCTGGGAGATAGATGTTTGCCAGATTAAGCAGCAACATTTTGGGGTAATTTGCTGTGTTGCACAACAATGGATAACTAATAGTTACTTAAATTCTAATGTTGTTTCACACCAGATCATCTGGAAACAGCTTTAAAGAACTATTAAAATAGTGGCTTTGTTTGGTTAACAGATTCTTGCTTTACTCTTAGCGTTCATAAAGGGCAGATTTAGAAGGTCAATTTGCAGAATGCTTCTGTGTCTTTCATAGACTGTAATGAAGAGCACCGTCCACAGTGTCACCTGGGCCCTGTTTCTCATAGAGTTCAATAACAGCACAGCGCTGGCTGGTGATTTGTGTGTTTTCTTTAACCAACTTGGGGAACCATATAAACTGATATACTTCCCTTTTCACTTTGCTGCCAAAGGGAATAAAATTTAGTACTAAATTAAAGACCTAGTTCATGCCAGGTAACCATTTTCTGTTGTTTCTTTTTAAAGAGATGTCTCATCACCTTTCACTTTTACTTATCTTATTTTTGAAAATTAATATTCCTTAGCCTTATAAACTAACTCAAGTCCTTTGTGGAAATAACTTAAATTTAATTCAAGATATCATGAGTTTGTGAGTGCCTATTATGTGCCAAGCAAAGTGCCAGGCTCTAGAAATACAAGATGAATAAGACGAGCTCTGTGGAGAAGCAACCATAAAACCAGGTGACAGGCACGATCTTCAGAGAGTAAATAAAGCGGCGTAAGAGTGCTGGTGAGAGCACATGACTTCTGACTTGAGGCAGCAAGTAGAGCTGGGCCTGATGAAAAGGACAGGCTGGCCCTGGGTCTCCGGGGAAGTAAGAGTCGCCGAGGAGACGGTGACAAGTTAGTGTGGTTGAAGTGGGGAGTGGAGTGGCGGTGGACGTGTGTGGGGCACAAACTGAAAACAACTAATGTGCTTCTGAGTATCTGAAACACACTTGATGTGAAGAGACTGTGACACAATAAAGGCTATTTTACCACACTAGTACCAACCAAATTAATAAATAGCTAACCTACCACGGAATAATAAAACAATCTAGTAAGTTTATAACACTCCCACTCAGCTGTGATACTGCTGAATTCTTGCAAAACTAGAAAGATGAATAATTTAGAATTGGAAGCGTGTCCAATTCTTAAGACTTACTGACAAGTGCTGTCAAGTTTCCAACAAGGGCCCACCTGGCTGAAACAGGAGTTAGAGAGAGTTCTGGAGTCTCTGCTTCCAAACAAACAACGAAATCTCACAAAGACACTGATGCCCCAATACAAATCAAAAATGAAAAACTCTTTTCTGCTTGTCTACACCACACTGGAACCCACTGAGTTCATATGTACCATAGTCAGTGACCTGTTTTCTTTACAGGCCCCCGGGACGGGGCACACTTCCCTTGGAGTGTGTCGGAGGAGCAGGGTCGGTGTTCTGGCCTCACGGAGGCCAAGGGGAACTCACAGGCCGAAACCATTCAGCAGCTAACCAGCACCTTACATATTTATTAGGATCGAATGGCGCTCCACAGAATTTTTAACTTGTTCAGACCAGCGAGGTGCTGCAAGGCCAATCCTTACTGTGAAGGCACCAGCCGTCTGCAGAAACCAGGCCCAGTGGTGAGAGCGCTACCACAGGAGCCGGCCGCTGCCGGTGCTGGCTCAGGGACACGGCAGGAACCGCGTTTGTCTGGTTATTTTGTTTGTTTATTAAGAGACACTGAAAAGCTTAACTGTTATGTGAAATTAGCCAAGTTTTGAATGCTGGAAACTAAGAGAGTTAAACATTGTATGGAATAAACAAACCACGTCTGCAGATGGGATCTGGCGGGTGGAGCACAGGTTGGTAGCTGCAGCTTTAGGCAATCGTGTCAGCAGATATTATCTTTGGCACGTATCAAAGGAATTGTACAGAAACCGCTTTTAAGGCCTCTATTTGTTTCCAATGCCCTTATGACAGACATCCTTGAGTGCTGACGGGAGTGCAGAGCTGGAAAGTCATTATAGGGGCTTCTCACAACCAGGAGAACTAAACTAATGAAGAATTCCTCTGTATTAGTGCATAGGAATTTCTAATTAAACTATAACAACCTTTAAAACACATAGATAGCTGAATTCAAAATAAAGAAATGGAAATCCCCAGGAGTAAGAAACAAAGGAAAAATTCAAAGCAAGAATGAGAAGCTTCACTTGATGTTATTAAAAACAAAACACCTCACTAGAGACAACTGTGTGTGCTTCCTTTAACTGACCTAAAGAACAACATTAGCCTGTATTCCTCCCCTTTTATTCTAACTTTGTTTCACAAATAAAGTAAAATAGAATATATACATAATATAAAGAAAATAATTATTATGAGGGAAAAGCAAGAAATACAAAATAAAAAAGGGAGATCTTACACATGAGAAATAGAAAGAACAGCACAATCTAAAACACCCTTCAGCTACACTTAAAATGGTTACTTTTTTAACTGGTAGTTTAAAAATAGATATCAGACATAATTGTAGGAGAGCTTTGATTTAAAAAAGAAACAAATTTCCCTGGCTGGTGTGGCTCAGTGGACTGAGTGCAGGCCCACAAACCAAAGGGTCGTTGGTTGGTTCAGTTCCCAGTCAGGGCACATGCATGGGTCATGGGCCAGGTCCCCAGTAGGGGGCACGTGAGAGGCAACCACACTTCGATGTTTCTCTCCCTTTCTTTCTCCCTCCCTTCCCCTCTGTCTAAAAATAAACAAATAAAATCTTTTTAAAAATTAAAAAAGAAACAACCCAAAATCTACAAAATAAGCCATAAGCAATAAAATGAAAGCTCAGGCCCTGGCTGGTGTAGCTCAGTAGATTGAGTGCAGGCCTGCGAACCAAAGTATCTCGGTTCGATTCCCAATTGGAGCACATGCCTGGGTTGCAGGCCAGTTCCCAGCAGGGGATGCATGAGAGGCAACCACACATTGATATTTCTCTCCCTCTCTCCTTCCCTTCCCCTCTAAAGAAAAATTAAAAAAAAATCTTTAAAAAAATGAAAGCGCAGTTTGCCAGCCCAAAAGAGAATTAGCAGTGCAGGATCTGAGCATACCACCCACAACACAGGTAAAGAGAGGAAGAGGATAAACAAATGTTAAGGGACAAGCGGAATAAATCGAAAAGCTCCAACACAGATCTAGTAGCAGTTTTAGAAGAAAGTACAGAAATGAGGGAGAGACCGTACTAAGAAATTTTTGTAGAATTGAAGAATCATGTCAAGTCCTGAATGGAATAAAGTAAAATTAAATAAATACTTAGGCTTGTAATGAAACTGCACAATTATAAGATATGAAAAAATCAGCCAAAGACTGCTTAGTCTAAAAACAATTTACAATCACAGAGCATATTTTTAATCAATAGCAATAAAATCCTGAACAATTTTCTAATAAAGTTCTGAGGGAGAATATTTGTCAGTTTTGAATTCTACAGCCAGATAAATTATCATTTAAAAATGAGAACACAATAAATAAATCTGAAGCCAAAGACTCCTAGTTTACTGATAAATTAATACTACTAGGATAATTTACTAACCACATACTGTTAGTAAAATATCACTAAAGAAAAAGCTTCAGAAAAAAATAAAACTAGACACAGAGGAAAGAGTGAGTTCCTGAAGCAATGTTAGATAAAGAAACTATGGAACATGCAGATAAACCAAAATAAGCACTAATTGTAAAATTAATAATGACTATTGAATGATTAAAAATGAGGTGCACCTAAAAACCATGCAATTAATAACATGAATGATGGAGCAGTGAAAAGAGATAAAGCATTTTAATGCTTAGGGTTACACAGAATGAGGGATGCTAGAAATATTTACTGCAGACATTGTCAAGCACGTATGCTGTGTGAATTATGTTTTTAAAATTTAAAGATCATGACTAAAACAATAAAAGGGATTAAAATGAACCAGCCCACTGTATCAGAACAACAACAGCAAAGAGACAGAGTGAACTTAGATCCAAATGAAAGAGGAAAGGAGAGAACAAGAAGCACAGAAAAGCATTTACAGTGCAAACACAGAAGGTGGGTGTGTGTGTGATCAGAGATGAAGACAAAGTTATCTATCATCCTAGTCCACTATTGTGATGTATATTATGTACATAATATGTCTGTTATATACATGCAATATATATAATATTATATTTTCTAAATATGTATTATCTATGATACTTTGTAATCTATACATATGTACATATAAAATTCTCACATAAGTATAAATAGATATATACAAAGATATTCATGTGGCATTTTTATAACAGTGAAGAAATGGCAACAACTTAAATGTTCATCAATAAGAAAATGTTCCAGTCACTTGTGATATAGTTATATAAAAGAACATTACACAGCAGTTAGTATTAATTGATTAAATGTAGGATTACCGATGTGGGTAAGTTATAGAAAACAATGGAGAAATAGAAAAAGCAAGTTATTAAAAATAACATATCAGACATCATGAGTGGCCACCTAAAAGACATTAAAAACCTCCTTTTTCTCCCCAATGACTTTCTCTATTAAGGAAGCTGAAAAGCTAAAATATTCAGTATCTTGCCCTCTTTTGCAGCAAGTGGGCATCAGTTCTAGCCAGTAAGATGTAGTAAATCCTTTGGGTGTCTTTCCCTTCCCAAATAAAAAGACAAAATTTAACAAGGAAAAGGCCTTTGATGTTGCCTTCTCTCTTTCCTCCCTGGAATGTGAACCTCTGATTTCACAGCCAACTTGCAACCCGCAAGTGCAAATTCACACAGTCGGGGGAGCAGGATGACAGGCTGCGGCTGTCTTTTATGGTGGCGTCCCTGAGGCACTGGACCACCTTTCCCGAGACATCTTGTTATGTGAGACAAATACACTCTTAATTATTTAATACCCTGTGGAGGGTTTTTCTGACAGTTGTAGCTGAATGCAGTCAAATTGAAAAAAAAATAAGTGCTGTATATTTTCATGTAATGGTTTAAAAACACAGACATGGGGTATGCGTTGTTTACGGGCACACACAGACTGGGCACCTTTAAAAATGGTTGGGTAGGATACACACTGCCTTCACTCGGGACAGCAGTTACCTTCAGGGAGGAGGGAGCTGGGGAAGGAAGGAAAGGGAAGGGGACAGAACTCCAACAGCTGTTGCATTTTTTCTTCCTTTAAAAAGAGTTCTGAAGTAATATCCATCTTTTTTAAAAATCTAGGTATGGGCACTTTTTCTGTATATTTGTACATAGCTGAATCATTTTAAAAGACCTCTCTAGAATAAAAAACCTGTAAAATTATGTAAGTTCTCCAGTTCTCTATGATGGAACATGGTTTGCAGTGTGCTTTGTGGGCGGTACTCTACAATTCCTTTATCTGTTTTATTTCTCCACTCGCTGAGAGAAAGTGGGGTGCAGGGAAATCTATCGGTGCTGACAGTTCCATGTACAGATCGGCTGCAACTGTAGCAGAAGGCCTAAGAGAACAGACGTCTGGGAAACTTTCATGTTGCAACAGGGCAAGTAAACAACGATGCTGGAGAGCGTTCGGAGAACTTTCGATGCCTGCATCTAAAGAAGCCAGCAAGAAAACATGAAGTTTGGCAGTGGCTGTTGCTGAGGGCAAAGATGGTAGAACGACAGCCAATCTGCTCAACAGTAGACCAGCTCAGAATCAATATTTTTTCAATTACATCTAAAAATTGTCTCACAAGCGAGTATATGGTCAGCAAGCCAGCAATGGTTAGTTATTAAATTTTAACAAAATTTTACCTGAATGAGATATGCATTCTCATGGGAAAAAAATGAAAAATGTCAGAGCGTAGAAGCTATAAAGTAAAAAGTGACTCCTTTCCACCCTCTCTAGTCCCCAATTTCCACTCCCACGGGTACTACTAATATTTCTTATGCTTCTAGAGCTTTTACATATATCCTCTCTTTTTAAAAGCAAATATAAGATAATACCATACATAGTATTCAGTGAATTGCTTTTTAAATGAAGTCACATATTGAATATTTTTCCAAATCAGCTAATATAGAATTATGTCTCTTTTTTTGAACAATTAAAAATGTTATATGAAGTGATCACATTTATTAAACTGGTTCCATATTCACAGACATTGAGGTTGCTTTTAATTATTGTTTTTATAAACAAAGCTGCAATAAATATCATTATAATCCATCTTTCCCTTACAGATATGAAAAGCCACTTATATCATATTCAAAATTTCCACGTGTGGGTTGGGATTTTTTCTGACTCTGGTCTTCCCTGCAGCTGCCAGCCTTTCCCCTCACAAATGCCAGACTTGAATGGCTGGAGCTTCATAATACGTTTCAATACCTGGTAGAACGCATGTCCCAGTGTTACGAAGACTTTCAGAATGTTCCTTGCTATTCTTGAGTGTTTATTTTTCCAGATAAACTTGAGCACCATTTTGTTAAGTTTAAAATATCTGCTATGTTTCTCTGAGCAGCCAGACATTTTCAAAGGCCCCACCTTGGGAGGACTAACTCTAGTGAGAAATTGCACCAGGGGTGTTCTGGGCTGGAGACAAGGAGCAGAGAGGAGGAACAGGGGGAAGCAGGACTGAAGTGGTTAATTGAAAGTTCATATAAAGAACTGTGAGAACCCCCATATCCTCTTCCATGCAGGGCTCCCAGAATCAACCTAGATGTCCTGTTAAAGGAATGATTTGGAGAAACTGACTAGTGACAGATACTTAGATTTGGAGGTATCCCCAATGAAAAGACAGCTTCCCCAATGACCCTGCAAGGACGCTCACCAGTCGACAAGCCCAGACCTTGCCCACCCCTCATCTAGTGCCTAATTAAAATTTTTTTCGGCACTCTTAAATGTGGATATTCAGTCAAGCCTCTCTAGAGAGGTGAGAGAACAGAAAGAACAAAACAGAAAGAATGGGAAGTAAGGATTTTCAGATAACAGACACAATTTAAGCACTAAAAAAATCTTTTAAAACCTAACATCAATATTCTAAAGAAAAGATACTGCATTCATGAAACAAGGGGTCTAGAAGTAGAAACAATCAGAAAGCAAGAAAGGGCTTTAACAAATAAAAATAATACAAGGGTTAGAATAAAAATTTAAAAATTAGAGCATAAAGTTGAACAAATCTCTCAGAAAATGTTTATGTTAATGATAGGTGGATAGATATTTAGATCGATACAGATAAAGAATAGAAAAGGGAAAGAGAGCCATGAGAAAATGGGAGCACCAGACTGGCGGGCCCAGCCTCTTCATCCAGCGAAATGATCAGGGAAACAGTGTGAGAAAAGTACCCAAGGTGCAGGGTACGAGTTTCTAAATTATAAGGCCAACCAAATACGAAGCACAGTGAGCATTATGCTCAGACATACTCTTGTGATATTTTCAAAAAATAATACAAAGAAGAACTTTATTCTTGGAGAGACGAAAAGCAGAGCACAAACACTGGGACAGAGGCCGTAGGGCCCTGGCTCTCTGAAAGCAGCCCTGGAAGCTGGAAGGGATACATATGTCTTGAAAATTCTGAAGTAACATGATTTTTAGCCTAAGGTTCTGTAGTTTCGTTTCAAGCATGAACGGAGACTAGGACCACGTTCACCATGCAATATCTCAAAATGACTGATCCTTATGTTCCCTTTGCAGGAGCCTACTAAAGAGTGTGCTCTGAAAATATAGGGCACAGGGGAAACAGGGAGTGGATGTGAACATGAGAATAGATACATTGTTGAAGGGAATAAGTGCCAAGAGAGAAAAAAGGGGTGGGAACAGAGGCTTAAGGCTCATTAGTTATTAGGATCAGGAGAAAGAGATGCAACACAGCCTAGGGAGAGAGAGGGGTAGTGAGGTTAGTGCAGCACTGGGAGTGGATGGGAGTGGGGAGCATCCTCAAAGAGAGGCGGTTAAACAGTTCTTGATGCTTCAGAGAAGAAAGTCTGAGTTCTCGAAAAGGGTACTTTGAAAAGAACAAAGGAATGGAGAAGCAGGTTTGGTTGAGTCAATGGGATGACAGCCTGTTTATAGGGGTTAGGGAGGGGAAAAAGAAAGCAAGGAAGAAAATTATGCATATATAATATATATGTATTATGCATGTGTATATGCATATGCATGTGTATGTGTATGTGTATATGTATATGTATATGTATATGTATATGTATGTGTATGTGTATATGTATATATAATGTCCCTACTCTCTCTAGGGACAAGCAAAGGCACTATTTAGGAAGGGGGAAATAAGGGCATATCTAAGAGGAGGAATAAAGGAGATGATAGAGAAGAAGAGATACAATATATTTGACAGAGGAAGAGATGAGTTTAGAAAGTCTTAAAAGAAACACAAAGATATGAGAATCGGAGTGAAGACATTCATTCCAAACAAAGAGGAGAAACAATTTTTGAGATAAGTGAAAAGATTAAGAATAAGGGCAGGAACAATGATGTGTTATATTAAGGTCTGGTTGGTTGTATAATAGTTAATTTCTAAGTGATGACTTAGGTATTCTTATAAATCAATGTCTGGAGGAGAAATTCAGAAGGAAGGTATTAGAATGGGAGAATCAGAAGTTTAAAGAGTAAGAAATAGATCTGAATTATGTTCAGTGGGTGGAACTCCTGAGGCTTAGAGAGTGGTTCCTAAGAGCCAGGTAGTTGCAGCAAAACTTTTTGTCCCCAATAAAGAGACTTGGTGGTAGAAAAACAAGTTCAGAAGAAATTTGTTCAACAAGATAATTTAGTCAGAAGAAAGAATTGCTGAAAATAATTATCAAGAATACATGCTTTTTCCCCCATGAAGGGGGAACTTGAGTACGCATTTAGTTTGTTTTATGATGTTTTATTTTTTGATGTTTTTGTCAATTTTGAGAATATTTTTTCTTATATTTTTCTTTTTTCATTTTCTATTTTTACTAATTGTTACTGTTTGTATAGTAAAAATTTACCAAAACACACACATATTAAAATAAAACTAATAGTCAACAATAGATGGTTGGTTAAATGTTGTCAAACCCTAGGTATACAGTATGATACAATTTGTGAATAGGTGTATATGTATATATTGTACACGTGCGTGAACAGAGAAATGATCCAGTATAAATAATGGTCTTTGTCTCTAAGTAGGGTGGATCATGGTTCTGATGTGTCTGTTATTTCCCTTGCATATCTTCAATTTGTGATTTTATTCTAAAAATGCATAAATTACTTTTATTTAAAGATGAAAAGTAATAAAAACAAGAAAGAAAAATACTAAACTTTTTCAAGCTTGCATCTTTGGATCTGTTTCTTTAATCTGTAACGTCTGAGTTAACCCTCAGTGAAGTATGCCTGCTCAGCCGTTCGTCCTGCTCTGTGTTCTCTTACACCTGCCTCATGCCCTTTACACAAAAGGTCATCAAATCATAATAGCTGAAGTCCTAGCTATTGAGCAATTATGGGTTTTTTATTCAAATTAATACATTTTTTGAATATTTAGCTCCTCTTGTGTTTGGGGATGGGGTGAGGGTAGGAGTGGAGAACAAACAGCAGGTTAAAAAAGAGAGATGTTCAAAAAAAAGAGAAAGTATTATAAAACTCATCTGCGGCACTCCAGAAGTCAAATGATACATGAAAAAGACATCAAGTATTCATTTATAGAACAATTATTGATGGACCAATTTGTTTGCAGTCAATTGGTGTCCAAAGTTCTTTTAAATTGGATCCTTTCCTGCAAGGTGATTAGGAAGTGTTCTAGGGCCTGGAGCATGATTGAAAACACACATCGCATTGACTCAAAGTGGATCTTGGATGGACAGTTAAGAGGTCAAGGACAATGATATTATAGTGAAGCAACTGGAGATCAAAGTGATGGTACTTTTGAGTCATAAATTTTGGTCAATTTCCAATGTTAGCAGCATCTAAAAGACAGATAATGGATGCCAGGCTTGGCTCATGACAGTGTTCCAGCCTGTCCCCGGTGCGGTGGGTCACTGCAGAGTTGCACCGGTCATGTCTCCACGCACAGAGAGTGATTACCGCTGGAAATGTCAAGCTTGAAGAGAAGTAGATATCACTATAAACAGCAGCACAGCAGTTAAGCTGCATTTTCAGCCTCAAACCCTGAACTGATGTGAATTTATGTAAGTGCAGCCCATTTAAATAGAATATTGTTTGCAAGGTAAAACCAAATCCTATACAATCATATTGCCTTCACAGTCTCTCTCACCCATGGGATAATCTAATGTCAATAAGCAAGGAGCTGGCCTGGCTTGCAGTCACCCTGACCTTCAGCGTAGCATCCTGGGCTCTGACAGGTTTGCAAGAGGAAGGAACCTGGGGATTAGGATGCTAGACCACCAACATAGATGCTCAACTGAAAGCAGAGGTAAATAATTGCTTCTCTGAGGTGATTTCAAGTTTCCCCAACAGAATTGTGTATTTATCAAACCTCTGTTTCACAATATCCCTTTGTTTATAGCCAAACAGACCAAAATACTAGCAACTAGTCTGAACCAATATGAAATTACTTGCATGGGAATTCCCAGGGGATTTGCACCAAGTACCATTTTCATACATCCCTGAGGGCAAACTCTGTGACATCTCTCCCTGAAATGTGCCAGTTGGCCACACAGAGGGGACTACCATGATTTCTGTTTGAATATTACACCTAAACAAAAGGAATTACCTCAATAGCATCTTACTTAAAGAACTGCCTTAGAAACTTGAAGCACTTTAAGAAAGCCAAATCAGACTGATATGGATTTTCTTCTTAATGTAGAAAAATAAAGTAACACAGCAGGGGCCAAAATATGTAACAAAAAATTTGGAAAAAGCCACGCTGATTGCAATGGTCTCCCAATAACATGCTGGAAGTATTCTC
>PVKM010026060.1:0-19574 GCA_004027735.1 Carollia perspicillata | reverse complement strand
TTCTCATGTGTCCCCTACTGGGGACCTGGCCTGCAACCCAGGCATGTGCCCTGACTGGGAATCGAACCGGCGACCCTTTGTTTCACAAGCCCGCGCTCAATCCACTGAGCTACACCAGCCAGGGCAAAAATACATTTCTATCAATAGTCATTTTAAATGTAAATGGCTTAAATGCTCCAATCAAAAGACACAGGGTAGCTGAATGGATTAAAAAACAAGAACCATACATATACTGTCTACAAGAGATAGACAAAAAGTAAAGAGATGGAAAAAGATATTTCATGCAAACAGAAAGGGAAAAAAGCTGGGGTAGCAATACTTACATATGACAAAATAGACTTAAAACCAAGGATATAATAAGAGACAAAGAAGGACATTACATAATGATAAATGAACAATCCATCAAGAGGATATAACCCTAGTAAACATTTATACACCCCACATGGCAGCGTTTAAATATGTAAAGGCTAGATGGACAAAAAAGGGAGAGATCGACAGAAATACAGTCAGTATAGGGGATTTTAACACCCCATTGACTTCAAAGGATACATCTTCCAGACAGAAAATCAAGGAGACAGCAACCTTAAATTACACACTAGATCAAATTGATATAATTGTTATCTTCTGAGCATTTCACCCCAAATCAGCAAATATTAATTCTTTTCAAGTGCTTATGGAATGCTTTATAGGCTGGACCACATGTTAGGACAGAAAACAAATCTCAGTAAGTTTGAGAAGATTGAACTCAAATCAAGTTATTTTCTCTGACCACAATGCTATGAAGCCAGAAATCAATCACAAGAACACTGAAAAATACATAAAGACATGGAAGCTAAATAACATGTTAGTAACAAATGAATGGGTCAACAATGAGATCAAGGAAGAAAGCAAAAAGAACCTGGAAACAAATGAAAATGATAACACAACAATCCAAGTATCTGTGGAACACATATACAGCAATCCTAAGAGGTAAATTCATAGCATTACAGGCCGATCTCAAACAGGAAAAAGCTCAAATAACCAATCTAACTTGACACTTAAAGAAACTAGAAAATGAACAAACAAAGCCCAAAGTGAGTAGGAGAAAAGAAGTCATACCGCCTTTTGCCATGTATAATGTATGTCTTTCTCCCAAATTTTTGAGAGAAAAATAAGGATGCACATTATACACAGGTAGTACTAATTCTGTAACTATATAAATGTTTTTAATTATTTTATTTATGCTTACACAATAACAGTGTAATGCTGGAAAGCAATAGCAATATCCCTATGCATTATAATACTATGGAATACAATACTCGGATGTATATGTAAATAAAAAATTGAATTAAAAAATGAGAATGAAAGATTCCCCCCTGAAAGTTTGGGCCGAAAGTTTGGGCCAAAAGTTTGGGTGTGCATTTTACATGGGAGTGCATTATACACAGCAAAATGCAGTAACAAAGATCAGAGCAGAAATAAGCAAAATAGAATTTTTAAAAAATGATACAAAATATCAATGAAGCCAAGAGCTGGTCTTCAAAAAGATAAACAAGATCGACAAACCTTTAACCGGACTTATCAAGAAAAAAAAGAGGAACCAAATAAATAAACGAAAGAGGAGAAACAACAACTGACACCAAAGAAATACCAAGGATTGCATGAAAATATTATAAACAATTTTGTGCTAACAAAGACAACCTGGATGAAATGGATAATTCCTGGTAACATACAGTCTTTCAAAACTAAATCAGAAACAATCAGAATTTGAATAGGCAGATCACACTTACTGAAATTAAAGCAGTAATGAAAAAACTCCCAACAACCAAAAGCCCTGGACCAGATGGCTTCACAGGTAAAGTTTAACAAACATTCCAAGAAAAACAAACACCTCTTATTAACAACCATTCCAAAAAAGTCAACAGGAGGAAAAATTCCCAAGCTTATTGTACAAGGCCAGAATTATCTTAATTGCAAAACTAGTTATGGACACTACAAAAATTGAAAATTATAGGCCAACATCCCTGGTGAACATAGATGCTAAAATTCTGAATGAAGTATCAGCAAACCAAATATAGCAATACAACAAGATCTTATACCATGATCAAGTGGGACTTACTCCAGGAATGCAAGGTTGGTGCAACATGTGCAAATCAATAAATGTGATTCACCACATAAACAAAATGAAGGATAAAAACCACATGATCATATCAACAGATGCAGAAAAAGAATTTGATAAAATCCAGGACCCATTTATGATAAAAACTCTCAGCAAAGTGGGAATAGAGGGAACATACCTAAACATAATAAAGACCATATATGACAAACCACTGCCAACATCATATTCAATAGGCAAAAAACTACAAGCGTTTCCTTAATATCAGGAACAAGACAGGGATGTTCACTTTCACCTCCTTTAGTCAACAGAGTACTGGAAGTCCTGGACTTAGCAACCAGACAATAAAAAGAAATAAAAGAATAATTTAAAAGGGAATAAAGACAAATGTTAGACATGAAACCATAAAAATCCTAGAAGAAAACACAGGCAGTAAAATTTCAGACATTACTTACAGCAGTATTTTTTATAATATATCTCCCCAGGCAAGAGAAACAAAAGGTAAACAAATGGGACTACAACAAACTAAAAAGTTTCTGCACAGCAAAGGAAACCATCAACAAAATAAAAAGACAACCCACTGAATGGGAGAACATATTCACCAATACATCTGATAAGAATTAACATCCAAAATTTAGAAAGAACTTAACAAACTCAACACCAAAAAAAAGAAACAATCCAATTAAAAATTGGGCAAAGGACTTGAATAGACATTTCTCCTAAGAGGACATATAAATGGCCAGTAGATATGAAAAGATGCTCACCATCACTAATCCTCAGAGAAATGCAAATTAAAACCATGCTGAGATATCACCTCACACTGGTCAGAATGGCTATCATCAATAAATCAACAAACAAGTGCTGGTGAGGATGTGGAGAAAGGGGAACCCTTTTGCACTGTTGGTGGGAATGCAGACTGATGTAACCATTGTGGAAAGCAGTATAGAGACAACTCAGAAAATTAAAAATGAAGCTGCCCTATGACCCAACAATTCCAATTCTGGGAATATACCCAAAGGAACCCAAAATATTAACTCTAAAGAACACAAGCACCCCTATGTTCATTGCAGTGTTATTTATAATTGCCAAGTTTTTGAAGCTGTCCAAGTGTCCATCAGTAGATGAGTGGATAAAACAACTATGGCACATTTACAAAATGGAATATTACTATGCCATAAAAAGAAGAAAATCTTACCCTTTTTGAGAGCATAGATGGACCTGGAGAACATTATGCTAAGTGAAATAAGCCAGTTAGAGAACAACAAATACTGTATGATTTCATTCATATGTGGAATCTAATGAACGAACTGAACTTATAAGCAAAATAGAAACTGACTCACAGATAGAAAACAGGCAGACAGGGAGTGGAGAGGGGTGGGGGTTGGGAGTGGAGAGATCAATCAAAAAGGAAAAAAGACTCAGGGACATGGGCAACAGTGTGGTGATTGCCGGAGGGAAGGGATTTAAGGGGGATAAATGGTGATGAAAAAAATACAATAAAAATATCACCAACAAACATATGTTCAGATGCAAAAGTAATCAGGGAAAAGCAAAGTGTAACAATGTGATACCAGTTTTTAGCTCATCAGATTGCTAGACAGTAAAAAAATAGTAATATCCAGTATTAATGAGAATGAAAATTGATAAAGCCTTTTCAAATACCATTTGGCAGTCTCTAAAAATTGAAAACACGCATGTTCTTAACTAGGAATTCAACTTCTAAGAAACTATTCATCAGAAACACACACATGAACAGAGATATATGTATGAGATCTTCATTGAATCATTGCTTGCAATAGCATAAAACTGGAAACACCTAAATGTTCATTAACAATGATTGGTTAAATGCACTTTAAACCACAGAACACCATGCAGCAGTAAAAGAAAAGGAAGCCAGTTTTTATGTATTAGTATTTTTTTTAATTTTATTTTATTATATTTTACTGATTATGCTATTACAGTTGTCCCATTTCCCCCCTTCATTCCCCTCCACCCTGCAAACCCTCTCCCACCCACATTCCCCGTTTAGTTCATGTCCATGTGTCATTGGTCCTTTAGCTTCTATATTTCCCATAATATTCTTGCTCTCCCTATTTTCTACCTACTATCTATGCTACTTATTCTCCATACCTTTTCCCCTTCTTTCCTCCTCCCCCTCCCCTGTTGCTAACTCTCCATGTGATCTCCATTTCTGTGGTTCAGTTTCTGTTTTGGTTGTTTGCTTAGTTTGTTTCTGTCTTTGTTTTAGGTGTGGTTGTTAATAATTGTGAGTTTGCTGTAATTTTACTGTATATGTTTTTTATCTTTTTCTTAGGTAAGTCCCTTTAACATTTCATATAATAAGGGCTTGGTGATGATGAACTCCTTGACCTTGACCTTATCTGAGAAGCGCTTTATCTGCCCTTCCATTCTAAATGAAAGCTTCGCTGAATAGAGCAATCTTGGGTGGAGGTCCTTGCCTTTCATGACTTGGAATACTTCTTTCCAGCCCCTTCTTGCCTGTAAGGTCTCTTTTGAGAAATCAGCTGACAGTCTGATAGGAACTCCTTTGTAGGTTACTGTCCCCTTATCTCTTGCTGCTTCTAGAATTCTCTGCTTCATTTTAGTCTTGGCTAATGTGATTATGATGTGCCTTGGTGTGTTCCTCCTTGGGTCCACCTTCTTTGGGACTCTGAGCTTTCTGGCCTTCCTGGAAGTCTATTTCCTTTGCCAGATTAGGGGAATTCTCCTTTATTATTTGTTCAAATAAGTTTTCCACTTGTTTCTCTTCCTCTTCCCCTTCTGGTACCCCTATATTGCGGATGTGGGAACGTTTAAAAGTGTCCTGGAGGTTCCTAAGCCTCTCATTTTTTTGAATTCTTGTTTCTTCATACTTTTCTGTTTGGTTATTTGTTTCTTCCGTCTGGTCCGCTCCATTGATTTGAGTCCCTGTTTTCTTTCCATCACTATTGGTTCCATGTGCATTTTCCTTCATTTCACTTAGCATCACCTTCATTTGTTCATCTAATTTGCAACCAAAATCAACCAATTCTGTGAGCTTCCTGATCACCAGTGCTTTGAACCGTGCATCTGATAAGTTGGCTATCTCTTGGTCACTTAATGGTATTAGCTCCGGAGCTCTGATCTATTCTTTTGCTTGGGCCATTTTTTTTGTCTTGTCGCACCTGTTATGTATGAGGGGCAGAGCCTCAGGTGTTCACCAGGGCGGGGTGTCCCACTCACTGGGTTATGACACTGTATGTGGGGGTGGGGTCCGAGAGGGATCAATGGCCCTCGTTCCGGTCTCTGTCGGATCCTAGACACCTCCGCCCATTTCCCCAAGCAAACTGGGCCCTTCTGGTGCTGATTCCCAGTGGGTGGATTTGTGTATGTTTTAGAACCCAGTGGGCCTCTCCAACAAACTCTCCTGCCAGGGTGGGAGTCTCTCCCGGCGCCTCAACCCCCACAGGTGTTTTCAATCGGTGTTTTCAGGCTTTATTTCCCGGCGCTGGGGCCCTGGGTTGCACAGTCTATCTCGCTCCCCAGTTATCTGCGCGTGAATGTGGGACCACCCAGTCAGCCGCCCTGTGCACCGTGCCCTGCTTCACAATCACCAGCCACCGCCTGGGCACCGGAGGTGCTTTTTGCGCCCGGTGCCTCCGCTTTTTGTGCCTCGACCCATCTCTGCTTGGCTGCCGACTCCGCCCCACTTACCAGTCGGATGGATGTGTCTATTCTATATCCTTGGTTGTCCGACTTCCTTACAGTTCAATTTTCTGTCAGTTTTGGTTGTTATTTTGTTTCTAAATTATTGTTGTTCTTATTCTGGTTGTGGGAGGAGGCACAGTATGTCTACCTACGCCTCCATCTTGGCCGGAAGTCCTGTATTAGTATTTTATGATGTCTAAGATATATTATTTGTGAAAAAAGCCAGTTACAGAACTGTTAGCAAGTTATGTTTTAAACAATTTTTTTTAAAATTCTATATCCCTGTTTTTTTTAGAGGTGAAATAGATAACTACACAGAATTACTTCTTTTCAGTTAGTTCCCAAACTGATTTGTAATTATGTAAGTACTTCTTTCACCAGAGTAAAAGAAGAATAAATCAAAAACTAAAACAAACAAAAAACAGTAGCTCTTCTGAAGTATATAGTACCTATCTGAAGTAAAGGAATTGAACTCAATTAGTGAACTCTCGAAAACCTTAGTAGGCAAATCTGATATCTTGGCAGGTTACTTTTATCAAGAATTAAATACTTCAGATATAAAAACATTTGCTTTAGGATTTCCATCAAAATCTGTAAAACAAATAAGATTATTGAGCACTGTACTTACTTAAGGTAGAAATCAATAATTACATCATTAAGAAATTCCCCTTCTTCTAAGCACTCCAGGTCTTCATTAGTTACTCCTAATCCCCCCTTAGTAGGTGGTGGAGGATATACAATCAACCTTAAAAAGTAAAAATAATGTATATTAGTATTAAAAATTCTAGTATACAAAAGATTTGTTATATGGTATAGTAATAGAGAAGTAGTATTCAATAACTAATATATGTAGAGTAAAAAAATTTGACAGGATACAAGCAATTACATTTTCCTTCCTTTATTTTCACAAGCTACTTAGAGTACTCTCACTGATCAACTTTTCATTTCCGATCCTTGTCATGTGGGCTAGTCTCAACATCTGTTAAATCAATAGGTTCTAGTTACAATACCACTGAGGATGTCTTTTTCCTGCCTAATTTTTAACTTTCAACAAACTCATGTAATAAACCATAGATTTTCCTATGCTCTACTTTCCAACTCTGAGTGACTCCCTATTCAGATTCCTAGTTCCTTTCCGTACAGAAAAGCCAGCAGTCAAAAACTATTCTCTACTGGTGGCTAGTCTAACCAGCAGCTGGGTAAGAAAGAAATAACTTGGGAGGTTTAGGAGGCAACTTTCTCATAATAAAGTGCTTACAATGTAAAACTAAAGAGAACATAGGGGAATGAACAATTAGAACACAACCAAAAATAAGTAGAAAACAGATGACAACTAATTAGGCATCTTTCTTCTGGCACCCTCTTGAACTTCAGAAATAAGACCAGTTGTGACTTCCTGGATATAAGTGATACTCATTGTACAAATGCAGTCAATAATAAAGGTATAATATACACTTTTTGCATCACAAAGACCCAAGAAGATAAAAGTCAACTGTAATTGATTTAATCTTGATAACCATGGAACCTAAATCAAAAAAGAATACATGAAAATTTTAAATGCTAAATTATGGCTTCTATTTTAATGGCTGTTTTCTTATACCATGTTTTCGTATGGTTTTTTCCCCTAAAACACAGTAAAAGAATTATATAGAGGAATAAAATCACCCTCAAATGCACACACCTCTAATTCCGCCTTCTCATCATGAGAAGATAAAGATGAAATATAAACAAAGAAGTAATTTCTTTTTTTTTAAAAAAGATTTTATTTATTTATCTTTAGAGGGGAAGGGAAGGAAAGAGGGGGAGAGATATCAATGTATGGTTGCCTCTCATGCGTCCCCTGCTGGGAACTGGCCTGCAACCCAGGCATGTGCCCTGACTGGGAAACTGGGAATCGAACCGCGATCCCTTGGTTTGCAGGCCCGTGCTCAATCCACTGAGCTATGCCAGCCAGGGCAAGAAGTAATTTCTGAAAGGGAAATTCTGACAAACTCCAAAGTACCTTAAATTGAGACATATTCTAGTAAACAATTTCATTTTTCCTGTTATAATCAGCTGTGAAATATATAACCTTAAACATACATTGTTATTCAAATATTTTTAGTAAATGCTTTAATCTTGCAAAATTTGACGGTTTGGCTGCCATTTCTGTCTTATTAACACAAAACTAAGTAAAATGGCACCAACTGTTTCCTTAATAACATTTTTTAATTTTCTCATAAGTTTTTTAAAAAACATTTCTGTTATTAGCTATTACTGTGAAAGTAAAACTCAAAACATTTAAAAAGGTAAACTACTTGAAATCAGCAACATGAATGAAATTTACTAGTGTGCCCACCTATTACAAACAAGACATAACACAGTACATACTTCTGAACAGGTCCAGTGTGCCTGACTTCTCGCCATTCTTCATCTGGGTTAGATGTAATAGAAAGTGAATAGCAACCGCTACTTTGCTTCTGCAGGAAGGTGTAATTAGGTTTGGCAGTATCTATATTTGAGGGCTGACAGGAAATGGCAAAAAAAAGTCTCCTTATAATACATAAATACATATGGACTCTCAAAAGGACAGTCAAAAACCTAGACTTATAAGAGAATGTATGATTAAAAGAAATCCAAATCAGTGAACAATATCCATACTTTTATAATATCTGCAAAAACATAAACATCAAAACAATATTTTTTATCAAAAGACATTGTACATAAATGGTCAAAGTTTCACTTGTGTTACTTACAGATCTGGGCCTTATAATTAAAAGAGAATCTGAAAACTCTGCAGTTTAAAATGAATAAAAGAGGTGATAAAAAATGGAAAAAAATTGAAAGAGACTGAGTTCATAATAATATAAATTAAGATTCTATAAATACATGGAAAACTAGAATACAAATCTGCATAAACAATGTAGTAACCATGCAAAATTTTTACAGCATATATGTAAAAAGTACAGAGGTAGTCTCATGCCTTGTCTTCCTAACGTGGCTTCCTAAAAGCCTTTTAAATAACAGATCCGCCCTAGACCAAACTCCTGTGTGTGAGCATGTCCAAGCCCACATGTATGTACCACAGCAAACTTAATGAACAGCAAAGTTAACAGACACTTTTCTTTCTAGAGGTCTTTGGCAAAGATACACAAGCCGTATGTACATTATCAAACTCTTATTTTTAAAAAACACAGCATATTTAAACTTACTATTAACTGTTTCAAAATAATTTTAGACTTATAGAAAAGTTGTAAAAAAACAAGCCTCTTCTAAATTCCTTTAATATCAACATCTTACATAACCATAGTACAATTGTCAAAACTAAGAAAACAACCTTAGAATAATATTATCAACTAAACTACAGACTCTGATTTCACTAGTTTTTCCACTAATATCTTTTTTCTGTATCAGGACCCTACTACAATGCTTCAGTCTTTCCTTGTTTTTCATAATGTTGGTATTTCTACTGAGTATCAGTTAATTATTTTGTAACTGGATTTTTCTGATTTTTATCATGGTTAGATTGAGGTTATACAATATTGGGAAGAATACCACCGTAGTGATGTACCCTTCTCAGTGCATGATATGAAAGGTACATTATATTGAAATGTCTTATTACTTGGATCACCTGGGTTAAGGTGATGCCTGCCAGGACTCTCCACTGCTATTACTTTTTGTAACTGATCAATGTATTGGGGAAGAGATTTTGAGATTATGCACATATCCTGTTTCTCCTTCAGTTTCCACCCATGAAGTTTAGCATCTTTTGGACCTTGCCTGCAACAAACTGAACTATGGTTTTCCAAAGTTGGTTTTGTATTTCTCTTATTTTTTTATATTTATTAATTGGAATACTTTTCTAATAAAGAACTGTCCCTTATCCATCATTTATTATTTATATATTAATTAATTAATTCAGTTCTTCTTGGCAATTATAGATTTTGCAGTATTCATTTTAATCTTTGGTAATAATCACACACTATCATTATTGATTTTGCTGATCAAACTGTTCTAGCTTTGGCAGTGGGAATTCTTAGGTTGGCTATCGTGCCCTTTTGGCAAAACAGCATTTTGAAATCAGCCTAATTTCAATGAAAGAATGCTTACTAAACCTTTTCCCTCCCCCTCCCGGATTGTATTAGCCATATGCTTACCTGAGCTATTGATTTCATCTTTGTTTCTTCAGCAGTAGCAGCAGGGAAAGAGCAAGTTGAAGCACAGTAATAATGAATGAAAGAACTTTCCTCTGAAGAGAGGTTCTGAAATAAAGGACGTGCCTGAACCCAAGACAATGGGTAAGAAAGTTCTAATTCTCCAGTGGTTGTACTTATTTCTGTCATAATATCTTTCAATTTCAATTCTTCTCTTTGTGAAATAGGATTTTGTAGTTCAAGGAAAATGAATTCACTGGATTTTGCTATTAAAAAAAATTCTGTATCAATAATATTATTTTAAAGGATATTATAATTTAAATAACTTAATTATTAATAACAGTAAGGTTGGTATATAACTACTAACAAAATAGTAACCCAGGCAAATTAATAGCAAAATAGGCCATTAGTAAACTAGAACCAAAATTCACAATTTTTAGATTCCTACTGCATTAGAATGGAAACTCCACAATGGTACTGACCTCTGTATTTCGAGACCTGGCATTTAATAGGCAGTACTAAATATTTGTTACTGAATGAATGAACAAATGAATGATAACTAAGCAATTAATTATTTTTCTCTACCCTCCTTCATATATCAAATCTATTAATTAAAAAAATATTCCAACTCCAGCTGGTGTGGCTTGGTGGTTTGAATGTCAGCCTGCAAACCTAAAGGTCACTGGTTCTATTCCCAGTCGGGACACATGCCTGAGTTGTGAACCAGATCCCTGGCTGGGGGCAAGCAAGAGCAACCTACTGATGTTTCCCTCTCTCTCTTTCTTCCTCCCTTCCCCTCTGTCTATAAATGAATAAACAAAACCTTTAAAAATATATATATCCCAATCAAACACTTCCTTCAATATCATTTACTTTAATCAATCATTTCCATAATGGTCTCAAATGACATTCTCTTCCCCCATAATGATTACAAATGGCTCATTATGTAATCAAGAATTTCCCCAATTAATTTGGAAGTAATAACGATAGCAAAATAACTAACTTTAAATATATATACACATATTTATGTAAGTATTGTGGGAGCATACAGAAAAGTATTCAATCCATTCTTAGAGGAAAGGATACACATATAAGTAAACTGATTTTCTCTTTCAGAAACTAAAGAAAACATTAAAGGTAAAGACCTCTATATTTTATTTAACTTCACCACTGATTAGCTCATTCATAGTTCATTACAAAATAAGGGCAAGAAATTCATAAGAAAGGGAGTCAAGGATGGTAACTGACTAAAAGATAAGGTATTCCTCTTATTTTAAAAAATAAGGTCATTTGGTTGAGTAAAGGTATCAGGAAAATTATGTGAATAAATAAAATAATTTGTTACATTATATTAAGGGATACAAAATTTTAATTCAATGAAATTACATTTCATTAAATTAAAAGAAAATTTTATTTACAGGACTTCTCAGGTTATCTTGAAATTTAGAAATCATTTTATACTCACATTGCTGGCTCAACATTGAGTTTTCTAATTGGGTCTGAATCTCCTGAAGATAAGGTGAAGAGACCCAGAGAAAAAGAATAGCATGACTCCTTTTACTGTGGTCATCGTCCTTACTTGTCCATAAGCCAAACCTCTTTAAATGTGTGGTATCCACTACCAATAAAACCTCATTCGGGGACACTAAAACAAATAAAATATAATAAATTAATAAATGAATCTATTTAGGAATACAACACTTAAGCACTATCTAACTCTAGTATACTGTATTTCAAAAAAATTTTTTTTGCCAATTTTTTCAAAAATATCATTTCCAGTGCACTTCACTAAACATAGCTAAAATATCCCAAACAATATGATTAGAGTAAAAAAGATCACATTACAATTAGAAAGGGCTAAATATTTATTAAATAATTAAATGTAGGGAATTTAGTCTCTTATACTATATGATCTCAGTTATATCCAGGAATGAAAAATATGAATGCAAATTTCCATAGCATAAAATCTTGTCCAGAGAGAATTCTTACTAAGAGTTCCAATACCACAAGAAGAAGGAGGAGGGGAGGGAGGGGGAGGAGGGGAAGTAGAAGGGGAAGAAGAGAAAGAAGAGAAAGAAGAGAAAGAAGAGAAAGAAGAGGAAGAAGAGGAAGACTATCTTACCAATGCAAAACAGCATAATATAACAGGAAAGTATGCATTCCTATCTCAGTCATTACTATCAACCAAGCCTCCAAATGCTTCCATAAGCCATTTTATGCCTATCTTTCTTCTCCCAAAATATCTGCATTCTACTATACAGATTAGCCACTATTAAAAGATTCTCAAGAACAATATGAGCTTCTGAGTGGTCTAAGATGATATTTCTTTTAAAATTCTTACAGGGTTTACTTCCCAGGAACTTCTAGGTAATCACTCTGCATTATTACTCTGCATTATTCCTCTCTCTTAGTGAGCCCCCCAAAAACACCCCAAAAAACAAAACAAATAAACCTCCTCTGCAGACTTTTTTTTTAATTCAAAGAAATATATAAAACCTGTATAAATAAATCCTGAAGGTCACCTGGTACTTTAAGACAACAAGCCACTAAACTAGGGCTAGAAATATCAGCTAAGTATAAACCCAAGATGGGTACTGATCATCTCCCCTCTTCATCTGCTGGCACTTTGCCACTCAAAATGTATTCCCCAGCCACTGACATTGGCATCACCTGGGAGCCTGTCAGAACACAGCAAATCAGGCCCCACCCTAGATCTACTGAATCAGAATCTTCAGTGTAACAGAAAAGCCCAGGTGATTCACGTGTGCATTAAAGTTTAAAAGCATTTTACAATAAGCATTCAAATACTCACTACTTACTCTAATGCTCCCATGCCAGCTATTCTGTTTTTTTACTTTTTCTTATAAATTAATCCATTTTAAACATCTTTCTTTCATAGTTCCTCCTTCTTTCCTTCCCTCATTCCATTTCTCCATGTCTTTTTCTTGCACCCTTTCTGTATTCCTATTTATCCTCTGTACCTACTAGCGTGTCTGCCTTTCCTCTCTTCCTAGCCTGTCCTATCCTATCTCCCCTCTTTCTTTTACTCTCTATTTACTGGTTCCTTTCAATAGACTATCTATCAATCACTCACCTATCTATGTCTCTCTATGTATTTTATATCCCTACCCAACCTTCCTATTTACCTGTCATCCATCTTCTATTTTACTGTAATATTTCAACTGATTTCTTTTTAGATTTCTTTCCCCATTGTCCAAAACCATACTTAATTTTCTTAGTAGCTCCTTCTTTTCAAATCCTCACACATTCTTTCTTTCACTTCTTTTAGACTTTACTCTTCCTTACAGACTCATTACTTTAAACTTTCTTTCTTCCCACTTCCTCCCTTTGTATCTTTCTCCTTCCTTCTTTCTTTATAGCCTTTTTCTATATATTTCCTCACTCCATTTTTGCTCCCTGTCCTTTTCTTTCTCTGTGCCTAGCTTGTCTGTGCCCTGCCTGCCTTTCTGCCTTTTCTTTGTTCTTCCTTTGTCTTTCCTTCCTTATTTCACTCCTTCTTCCTCCTTTCCTTCACTTTCTCTCCCTTCCTCTTTTCCTCTTCCATTCCTCCTCCCTCCCTCTCCCCCTTCCCTCATTCTTTTACTGGCTCTTCCAAGGAAAAACAAACACTATTCTTTTCATCTCTAGCTCTTTTGTTCTAATTCTCTCTTCACATCTATTTTATATTCACAGTCTTTTCTATTGGCTCAGACCTTTTAAAGTCCATTCTCTCACTCTTACTCTCTCCCTCCCTAGCTATCCTTCATTTTACTGTATTTTTTAAATACTGACTCCCACTTTTCTCCAGCTGATTAAGATGTAACTGACATAAAACACTGTGTGAGTTTAGGTATAAAACACGTTTACTTGAAACACTTATTTTCTGCATTGCAATTGGGACAAACTAGTAAGTCAGGACAAGTGGGACAAGGAAACTGAGACAGAAGCAGTTTGCAGCCATCTACTGAATCCTATCTTCCCTAAACCAAGGACACTTAAGAGTAAATGGTTTGCACCGCTTCCCAACTCAAGAGTAAACAACTTAAATCACCCTACTCAGGGAGATTAGCAGAAATCCATTTAGTACCATTTGCCAACCCAAGGACAGATGAAGTTAAGAGAATAAATCTTATTTTGGCACATCTACATAAAGCTGATGAATATTCTATTGTGATCCTCCCTGAGACCTTCCCTGAAACCCCAGCCTTTAAAACCCTTCAAAACGAAGGTCCCAGCATGCTCTCTCTCTTCCTTCTTCCCCCACAGGCATGTATCTCAACTCTAAGGGACCCCATGAGGCTTGCAACTGACAGCAATGGGCAGGGCAGCTCATCCTGAGATAACTCCCTTACACTGTCCCCAAGGCCCCTTTCTCTCTGATTTCTTATGGAGCCGGGGCAGCCCAGCCTAAACTCGCTTCCCCACCCACTCCCTCTCCTGTTGTTTCTTCTATCCTAGGCCCTTCCTCGTTTCAGTAGCTCCAGATTTAATAAACGTCCTCTAAAAATCACCTGGATTTGTGTTGAGAAATCTTTCCTGCACAAAGTCAAGAACGCACACACTACTGATTGGCCCTAGGCAGACCTCAAGGCCAAGTCCCCATTCCGGTGACACAATTATCACCATAATGTTAGCTAACATCTCCTTCACAGCACATATTACCATTTCATTTTGGTGGCAGGAACATGTAAGATCTACTCTTAGCTACTTTCAAGTATTTGTTATTAACTATAGTAACAAATATACACATCAGGTCCTCAGAAGTTATTCATCTTATAACAGTATTTACTCCAACCAACATTTCCAATCCCCACCCCCTAGCTCCTGCCCTGCTAACCACCACTGCAGTCTCTGTTTCTGCAAGTTCAGCTTTATTAGATTTCACATATAAGTGAGCGATATCATGCAATATTTTTGTCTTTCTGTTTGGCTTCTCTCAGTATAATGCCTTCAAGGTCCATCTGTGTTGTCCTTCTTTCTCGTGGGTGAATACTATGCCCGTGTGTGTGTACTGCATCTTCATCCACCTGTTGACAGGCACTTAGATTGTTTCCATATCTTGGCTACTGTGAATAATGCTGTGATAAACATGGGGTGCAGATACTTCTTCAAGATCCTCTTTTCATTTCCTTCAGAAGTAAGATTACTGGATCATATAACATTTCCATTTTTTTTGAGAAACCTCCATATTATTTTCCATAATAGCTGCATTTATTTATATTCCCACCAACTGTGCATACCACTTGTGTGAGGTGACAGATACCTCATTATGGTTTGGGTTTGCATTACCCTGTTGATTAGAGATGTTGAGCATCTTTTCATGTGCCATTTGTATCTTTTCTTTGGAAAATGTCTATTCAGTTCCTCTGCCCATTTTTTAATCAAAAAAAATTTTTTTACTTTTGTTTGGTTTTGTTTTGCTATTGAGTTGTATGAGTTCTTTTTATATTTTGAATATTACACCCAAATCAGATACATGATTTGAAAGCATTTTCTCCCATTCTGTACACTGCCTTTTCATTTTGTTGTTTCCTTTGGTGTGCAGATGCTTTTAGTTTGACGTGGCTCAACTTCTTTATTTTTATTTTTGTATCCTTTGCTTTGGTGTCAAATCCATAAAAGCATTGCCAAAATGGATGTCAGGGAGCTTACTGCCTATGTTTTCTCCCAGGGATTGCTTCCAGGGATTTCGTCCAAGAGTTTCAGGCCTATGTTCAGTCTTTAATCCATTTTGAATTGGTTTTTCGTGTATAGTAGAGGTAGGGATTCAGTTTCATTTGGATGAAACTTGGAAGTGACTGTTCCCAACACCATTTATTGAAGTGACTATCCTTTCCCCATTATTTATTCTTGGCTCCTTTGTTGTAAATTAATTTATCAAATATGTGTGGGTTTATTGTTGGTCTCTCAACTCTGGTTCCATGTATCTATGTGTCTGTTTTTATGCTAATATCATACTTTTTTTTATTACCACAGTTCTGAAATATAGTTTGAAATCAGGAAGGGTGATGCCCCCAGCTGTGTTTATCTCAGTATTGCTTTGGCTATTTGGGATCTTTCATTGTGCCATGCAAATCTGGGAATTTTCTTCTATTTCTGTGAAAAAGACCACTGAATTTTGATAGGGATTACACTAAATCTATAGATTGCTTTGGATAGGATAGACATTTTAATATTAACTCTTCCAATCCATAAACACTGAAATTCGCCCATTCTGAAAACTGCCACTGAAACTGGCAGCAAAGTCAGATTAAATTAAAAGAGGAGTGAGAATCTTTAGCGAAACTTCTCAGCATTTCTTCCTCATGCAGCTCACAGCCCCAAATAGCTCATAGTATTTCTGTGAATTCTAGACAATTATAATTAAATCAAATGTTCCAAGTTTTTACTATGAAAGCTACATTTTCTTCAGGAACAATGCTTTTAAATTTTTCCCTTAAAAAAGGAATTTAATACTATCATAAGAAATATTTACCCCATTACCAAAATTTCCCCCAATATTTGGTTTAATCTGTTATAGGGCTATGGCAGTCATTGAAAGTGGGAGTTGGCTATCACTATTCCTACCCACTGACAGAAATTTTACTAACAGAACCCTAATTTTATTTAGGAAGCAAGATACCCAGCTTTTAAAAGTTCTGTTTCTATCCCTGGCTGGTGTAGCTCACTTGATTGAGCAAAGGCCTGCAAACCAAAGGGTCATTGGTTCAATTCCCTGTCAGGGCACATGCCTGGGTTGCAGGCCAGGCCCCAGGTAGGGGGTGAGCAAGAGGCAACCACACAATGATGTTGCTCTCCCTCTCTTTCTCCTTCCCTTCCCCCTCTATCTAAAAAATAAATAAATATCTTAAAAAATACAAATTTAAGTGGAAAAAGTGCCAGCACTGAAATGAAATAAAAGAAATTATTTCCAGTTTTCCAAAGTGTTTTCCAGAAACACTAATTCCATTTAGTTATAGGAGAAAAAAGGGTCAGTGATCAAATAAATTGAGAAATGCTTGGTTTAAATAAACAAATTTTGTTCATCTTAAAAAAAAAAAACAGCTCTATTTCATCCCTGGCTGGTGTGGCTCAATGGATTGAGCCCCGGCCTATGAACAGAAAGGATCACTGGTTTGGTTCCCAGTCAGGGCACATGCCCGGGTTGCAGGCCAGGTCCCCAGTTGGGGGCGCACAAAAGGCAACCACACACTGATGTTTCTCTCTCTCTCATTCTCCTCCACTTCCCCTCTCTCTAAAAATAAATAAATAAATATTTTTTAAAAACCTACCATGGTCTTTAAAGAGAACTACCATGTGATCTAGCAATTCCACTCTGGGTATTTATCCAAAGAAAACAAAAACACTAATTCAAAAAATTATGTGCATCGCCTTGTGCACTGCTGCATTATTTACAATAGCCAAGATATGAAAATGACCTAATTGTTCACCGATAAATGAATTGATAAAGAAGATATTGTGTGTGTGTGCGCGCGCGTGTATCAGAATACTACATAGCCATAAAAGGGAATGAAATGTTGCCATATGTGACAACATGGATGGACCTTGAGGATATTATGCTAAGTAAAATAAGTCAAACAGAGAGAGACAAATACCATATAACAGCCCTTATCATGCAAATTCTAAAACACCAAGCTCATAAATTGAGATCAGATTGATGGTTCCAAAAGGCAGAGGATCAGGTGCGCAAAACAGGGAACGGGTTCAAAAGGTACAAACTTCAGTTATAAAATAAGTAAGTCACAAGGATTTGCTATACAACCTGGTGACTACAGTTACAAATACTGTACTGAGAATATTTGAAAGTCGCTAAGAGAGCCCTGACCATCATGGCTAAGTTCACTGGAGTTAATTCCTGGTCAGGGCACATGCCTGGGTTGTGGGCCTGGGCCCCGGTTAGGGTGTGTGTGAGAGGCAACCAATCGATGTTTCTCTCACACAGTAATGTTTCTCTCCCTCTTTTTCTCCCTACCTTCTCCGCTCTCTAAAATAAATAAATTTAAAATATATATATATTTTAAAGTTGCTAAGATAGGATTTCTTAAAAGTCCTAATCATAATGAAAATAATTCTTTATTAGTAAGGGAATGCACGTTTACTAGACTTACCGTGGTAATCACTCTGCAATAGGGTTGACCTTTGAACAACATAAGGCTTAAGGGTGCCGGAGTCCAGGACCCCTCCCCTACACACACCAACGTTAGTACATGCTCAGGTCCCTTATATAAAATGGCACCAGACAATGCACACAGTGGGCCATCTGCATCTGAGGAATGCCAACCACAGATGGAAAATACTGTTTTCAATCCACAGGTGCTTGAATCCACAGATGTAAAACCTGGGGATAGGTAGGGCCAACTGTGCATTTACTGAAAAATCCATGTGTATGTGGACCAATGCAGTTCAAATCACATTAGTTACTATTTACAGTAGCTTCCTAATTATTAGAATCATTATCCTGACATTATCATATTATCTAATCATTATTAGAATATCATATATTTGTGATATCTGTACATGGGTATCAAGGGAGTCCAATGAATGATACGTTTTTTTAAGATTTTATTTATTTATTTACTTTTTAAAATATTCTAAAATATTTTATTTATTTATTTTTAGAGAGAGCGGAAGGGAGCAAAAAAGAAAGGGAGAGAAACATTTATGTGTAGTTGCCTCTCACACGCCCTCTAACTGGAACCTGGCCTGCAACCCAGGCGTGTGCCCTGACTAGAAATAGAACCAGCAACCCTTTAGTTCAAAGGCTGGCACTCAATCCACTGAGCTACACCAGCCAGGGCCAATGAAAGATATTTTGACCACATCTTCAGTCTTGGAACTAAAACTTCCTGTTACCTAGTTCGTTTCTGAAATGCTATTTGTGTATATATTTTCCTCTTCATTCCTCTCTCTCACAAGTCATCCTCTATATTTCTTATTATTTTTCTTAGCATCATTATTCATTCAGAAAGATTTTCAAACAGACACAGAATAAGAAAATGCCCTGAGTCTCTATAGGTTGCAAGTATTTCCCAATCTACTTTGCATTATTCAGATTAAAAAATGGTATTTAAAAAAACTCTCTTAACCCCTATACAAAACCTTTTTACATGTGTATGTACATTAAAATGTTCCTGCCCTGGCTAGTGCAACTCAGTGGATTGAGTGCCATTCTGCAAACCAAATGGTCACCAGTTTGGTCCCAGTGAGGGCACATGCCTAAGTTGCAGACCGGGTCCCCAGTGGGGGAAGTGCAAAAGACAACCACACATTAATGTTTCTCTCCCTCAACCAAAAGGCACAGGCAAAAAAGCTTTGCTCCTTCCCACAACCAAAAGAAGGACAACGACCAATTTAAAAACAAAGAACAACCCACAACTACCATTTGCACAGAAGTCCAACAACCAAGGAGTTACAGAAACATTCATCCAGACCAGTAGGAGGAGAGAAAACAGGTAACCAGGGTGCCGGGATGGAGAGGAGCCTCCACAAGGCACGGCGGCAGACTGGGACAGGCAAGGTGGTAGCTGGAGGACTGGGTTCAAAGTTCATGAAAGGCAAGGACCTACCCCCAAAATGACTATATCGACTTCCAGCCAAGATGGAGGCGTAGGTGGAAGCACTGTGCCTCCTCTCACAACCAAGATTAAGGACAACAAATA
>PVKM010026059.1:0-19565 GCA_004027735.1 Carollia perspicillata | reverse complement strand
TTGGCACCATTCTACGTACTTGGGACACAGAGAAATAAACAAAGTACCCCCTGAACTTCCAGACGACTGGGAGAGGGTAAAGGGATAGTGATGGAGGACGAGGATTATTTCAGGTTACACAGTCTGTGAGGCCTTTTCTGAGAACATAGCACTTGAGCTAATAACTTAATGGTGTGAAAAAGCCGCTCATCCCAAGAAATGTAGGAGGCACTTTCCAGATAGAGGGAAAAGCAGATGCAAAGGTGGCAACCAAATGACCACAGTCAAGGGTGAGGCGGGGGAGGGCAGCGACAGAGCATCTGGAGAGGCTGGGAGGCTGGGAGAGTTCAGGTTAGAGGGGGCGCTGAGGTTGCTGGTAACCAGTCGGATGTTATTCTAACTGTGATTGGAAATGAGCAGGAGAGTTACCCAGTCTGATTCATGCTTTACAAAGTACATTTTGGCTCATATATGAAATACAGGAGCTAGCGGGCCTAGAAAGGAAGCAGGGAGATCAACAGTCCAGGACGGAGAGGATGGTACTTGGACCCTTGTACCAGGATGGAGGTAGTGGGTGTGCTGAGAAGCGATTGTTTTCAGTTGAATATTGTAGATTTTGGTTCTCTCTAAAGCAGGCTCACTGCTTTAAAAAAAAAAGGATCTGACTATGAGGTTCTATTTGGAGACAATCCTAAGAAGTATGGGTGTGAAAGTCGGGGAAGTGAGGCAATCAAGGCAAGAGGGTCAGTACAGGGTAAATGAGTGGGCAGGTTACCACTGAGTGTAGCTGGGGCTGAATCCCATGCCCATTTCCTGTCCACCAGAGGGAGAGGGAGCCTGGGGTGTTAATGCACCAATTGCCACCTGTCAGCTGAGGACAACTCTTAGGAGCTCCCTTAACACTGCCATGCTCTGCAGGCAAGGTGTGCATATTCTTCGGTGTTGAGGAAGTCCTCAGGCAAAGCCTCAGGTGCTTCCAGGAGGCAGGCATCGGGAACGGTGAGTGCAGAGGGGATACAGGGACAGGTCACTGCACATCTACTGGAGACGTGGACTATGAGGGAAAGAGGGATGGAAGCTGACACCCAGACTGTTGGCTTGAAGGACTCGGTGAAGAGTCATGTCACTTAATGAGATGGAGAAGAAACAGGTGGGGGAGAAACGGCATGGGGGAGGCAGGAATTAAGCGTTGTGTTTTGGGTACATAAAGTGTTTAGAACAGTGCCTGGCACTTGTCAAGTACTAGGTGCTTCTTCACATGTACAAACAAAACGATAATAATATCAGTAGCAGCAGCGACAGCAGCACATTTGAGAGTATTCGACATGCAAGCTGAGATGTTCAGTAGGGAGTTGAACGTCGAGGTTCCGAGTCAGAGTTTGGGAGAGGGAAGAGATGGGAGTCATCGGTTTAAGAGGAGACAGACAAGTGAGCAACCACATGGAATGACTTAGAGTTAGGAGCCAAGTGTTACGGAGACACAAAGGTGGGTATAGTCAGTCATCTCAAAGAGAAGGAAGCTGGGCCTTGAAGGGAGAGGGGATGGCTTTAGGGCAGCTGCAGAAGCATGAAGGTCAGGCCACACTTTGACTACTGTTCCCACCCTGCTTCTGGGAGAAAAGACTGAATGCCCTGCTTGTGGCCCTTGCACTGCTTCTGGGATGGAATCTGCAACATCTCCAGTCTACGCAGGTCCCTGTCAGCAGTGCAGGGGAACGGAGCAACCACTCATCTTAATACGCCAGCTTTGCCTTTGCCCATCTATTCCTTGCTAGGTCCATCCTAAGCAAGGAGGAATCTGTAATCTGATTGGTCAGAAATTCAGCCATTCAGCAGGCTGTGTTTGACAGGCAGGCAGGGCCACTGTCTATTAAAAGCCCAGCCCAAGCACCATGGCCTCTTTCTTGCTTCCAGTCTCCTCTGTGCTAAGCCAGCCTGGATGGGTCCTTTTTTAGGGCAGAGGCTGGCCAGCTTTTTCTATAATGGGCCAGATAGTAGGCAATTTGGGCTTTGCGGGCCGTACAATCTCTGTTGTAACTACTTCTACTCAGCTCCACTATCGCAGACTGAAAGCAGTCACAGACAAAATGCAAACAAATGGGCATGGCTGTGTCCCAGTAAAACTGTATTTAGCAAAACCACGTTGCCTATGACTGTAGGTTGCTGACCTTTGTTCTAGAAGTATGACCATGACCTTCAACTGTGCAGCGGTTGGGTAGGTAGAATTGATGCCCATTCCAGATGGAATGGAGATGGGGTGGGAGGCCCTTGCCTGCCTTCCTGACTAGCCCACGTTCTTCAGCTTAGCTTCCCCAGGGTTTTAGATTGGGGCAATAGAGTGTCTTCCCAGCTATCAATGGATCAGAATTTTGTGTGTGACAGAGACCCTCAGACAGGCATCCTGGAGGAGAAGCGACAGAGTATAGGTTCTGGGCACCAATCTCTGCCTTAAATCTCAGTGTGACAAAAGCACTGTGGAGATAAGAAAATACTTCTTTTATAAATGGAGGGCTCAGCTCCCCTCTCCTTCTTCTTCCTCTCCCCCACCCTTGCTTCTGTCAATGACCATCACACCGCATCCCTCCCACCACCAGCAGAGGTCCTCTCTAGACTGCAAATGGTTCCTGCTCTTGCAAGTGACTCTCAGCACTCAGATTTCAGCACCTGGTCTCCTCCTCCCGCTGCAGCCAGGTAGTGCCAGCTGTTTCGGGCAACGAGCCAGGGGCACATACCCAGTCCTGGCCCTCTGCAAGGGTGGGTATGCTCGTCTCGGGGGCAGCACTGGACTTCTCAATGTTTAAGCTGGTGTTCCGGAAGTGGGTTTTCTACCTGAAACCCTCTGTGATAAAAGCCGAATGTTCATCCAATTACATTCACCCCAAAGTAGTGTGAAGACAAGGAGAGGACATGCCAAGTGTTTTCAAACTAATTTTCTGGGGCCCTAAAGGCGCTAAAGGCCATGCTATGGACAATTTTGGCCACTTCAGATTTCTGAGACTGGCTCTCTGCATGCTGTTCCCTCTGCCTGAAATTCTCTTCCACCCGAGTCTACGTAGTAAACTTCTGCATATTCTTCAAAACCCAGTTCAAGAATCTTCTCCTTTGGGAAACCTTCCCCATCCACCCTCCTACCACCTCACTGCCCCCTCAGCTCGTCAGTCACTTCTACTATCAGGCGGACTCCTCTGCATGTAATGATTCGGATGTCTTGTCTCCCAACTTGGTGATGGATTGCTCCGGGGAAAGGAGAGCCTCGTGTTCACGTCTGTACGTCCAGAGCCCAATATTGGCTTTGTACTTCATACGTGCTCGAATCACTGCTTTTAAATAAGTAAGTGCATGGATGGATGCAAAAATCAGTGCGTGAGGGTCCTTCCGTATATTCAGAAGGCAAAGATGTTGGACTCTCAGAGGTGTAAGTGATTTTGAAAATCATCTGGTGTGCTCCCATTTACAACTGCCTTCTAGGCAGCTGAGAAGCTGATATATAGCATCTGCCACTTGGATACCCTCAGCGACAGAGAGCTCACTGCCCTATAAACTTCCTGTGTCACTTTCAGATAGACCCACCAGCCAGTGTTTGGTTCATGCAGTCTCCACATACTTTACCTTTGCCCTGCTCCATGGGGCCCTCAGAATAATCATGTGCCTTCTGCATGGCAACACTGCAGGGATTTGCTGAAGGTCCCTGTCACCCCCAGAGTCCTTAAATGACACACAGCTGGGAGTCCTCTCAACATCCAGGCCATGCTTTTCAGGATGCACCCAGTGTGCAGAGAGCTTTGGAAAAATCTTAAACTAAATGAAACCTCTGTGATGAGTGGCCTTCTCCATGGGAAGCCATGCAGGGTGCTGCCTCAGCCCTGGCAGCCTCTGTCTCCCTCCTGGTGGGAGTTGGAGAACAATTTGGAGCCTGGTAGAAGAGGGAGGCGGAATAGAGCCACCCACCGAGGAGAGAGTGGTAATGACCCCACGTGACCCCTGATTGGCAGACTTTGACCACACCTCCGTTTTCCTTTTTAGGGAGCTGGAATCTAACAGAAGATAATCTCTTGGAGGAAAAAAAGAAGAGGGGGCAAAAGTATGAAAGAGAGACTCATCTCCGACTTCGAAGTGAGCCAGGCGAGGGGCATTATTTTTACATTAGCAACTGGTTACAGTAGATTGACCAGGGAATTGTGGCAGTCATTAGGAGCTAATCACATTCTTTTGAAACCAAAATTGCCATCTCATTATGCCCATCCATTATCAATCTCCGCTTCCCTTTTCTCATTCTCTTCTCCTTGGAGTGTTGGGCTCTATTTTCACACTCCTGTCTGAGTGTGAAAATGTTCCCTACTCTTCAGCATTGCTGCTTCTCTAAGATGATCATCTTTCTTTTCGGTCCTAAAAGATGCAGGTGGGGCTGCCCTCATTCCTGGAGGTCTGAGATGAGCTTTTCGTAGAACCCTCCAAAGTCAGACCTGGAAGGGTCTGCTGAAAAAAATCATAGCCTCATTTTACAGACCAGCAAAGTGAGGTCCAGAAATGCCTTGCTGAGTAATACATACTGAACGAGTCTGCCTGTTCTCCCTTCCTGCCACAGCGACCATCTGGGTGCTGAGTCCCAGCAATAAGAGCCCTGGGCATGGCAGACCATCCTACAAATGCTATGTTTTAGTTGTGGGAAAGTGCAGACAATAAAGGAACACACGTGAGAATTGTTTATACTAAGTGCCGTGAGGGCAATTAACAGGGAGCTGGGATAGAGAGTCCTTAGGGACAAAGGACAACTGTAGATAGGGTCCACTGGGTAGGGCTTTTTGAAAAGGAGACATTCGAGAAGGAAAAAAGCAGCCCCTGGCTCCTGGGAGCTGGCCTAGCACTCACAGCTGGATCTTGGTGTTCTCCGGCTGAACATGAGCAATTGCATAGAACACCAACGTCAGACAAGGCTACTCTGAGAGCAGGATGGAGCTAGGTAACAACACGGTCACTCTGCGATCGCATCTAAACACAGACAAGATACGGACATTGTCCAAGCCGAAAATGAACGAGCAAGCATCCTCCTGTCCTGGCTAGTATGAGTGACTGCTGTTTCTTTGATATTTACACCTTTAGCCTCAATCTCATGTTCCCCGCTTATAGGTAAGGTCTATGAAGGTACCCTATCATACCACTTGATGCTACTCTCCAGTCCAGAACAAAGTCTTAACACTCCTAAAAGCACCCACTCACCTCCTGTGGGTCCTTTCTTATCCTCTTCCTGAGTGGTCCCTTGGGTCAGGGGTGTCAAACTCATTTTCCCTGGGGGCCACATCAGCCTCGTGGCTGCCTTCAAAGGGCTGAATATAATGTCAACTCCTTAACAGCCAAGCAAGTAAATGCTGTGCTGACTCTGAGTGACAGCAAGTGTGGAAGCCGTGAGAAGGAATGAGGTGGAATGGTGTGTTCTAGAACTTCAAGGTTGGCTCTCCAGAACAGAGAGAATAGGAGTGAGAGAGTGAACTCATGCAGGTGGGGAGGGGGTTGTGTTCAATCAAGAAACTGTTGACCACAGGCAACAATGTGAGCTTTATTCTAAGTTAGTGGGAATGCTCTGAGCATGTTTTAAGTGGAAGGCTGAGCTAGTCCAGCAGCATGACAAGTAGCTAAGAGCACTTGTCTCTTGAAACCTCCTTCATTCTTATTGACAGGCTACACAGACTTCAGGATAAAACTGTCATCTGGTTCCTACCACAGAGTCACTCTCCCTGTGGTGTCAATCCACCCATCAACCCATCCACTCACCCGCCCATCCATCCACCCTCCCAACCACAGAGCTGGGGCCTGCAGAGCCAGTGGGGGCTCAGACCACATGACCACCGTCCCTGGCTTCTTAGGCTCTGTCGTGCCACGTCAGCCCACAGGACTGTGCAACCTACCCCCGTTTCCCCACTCAGTACTTGAATTCTCTGGTAGTGCTGGGAATTGTCCCTGACGCCTGCTTGGTCGACGCAGAGTGGTCCCTTCTCCTACCTGATGACTTGGCCCTATTGAGATACGAGGGTCCTTTCTGAAGCTTGTCATCCTTCTTTGGATGCTCTTCTTTGAACTGAAGCCTGTTTGAGTTATGCTCCAAATAGTGGGATGTCTCGACAGAACACAGCATTTCCAGGAGCAGCTCACCTCCAATCCAAGGCTGAGAGCATCCCGGTCTGTTTAATTTACCTGCTCATCAGCTGTCCTCAGCAGATTCTGTCAGCCACGGTGCCCCCCCATCATACCCTTTGGCTTGACTGTATCCCTGGAGATAACTGGATATGATATGCCCTGGAGTGCAGCAAAACCAGGCCCAGGGACTGCTGACCAGGCAGTTCCCGGATGATGCTGCAGGGCACAGCCGTGGGTGTGCTTCGTCTAGGACCAGTCTGGGCTGCCAGGACTTCCCTGTGGCCCAGCCCGCCACATACTCTCCTGGAGCAGGGGAGATTTCAGTCTTCACCAAGGAGGTGTTTTTCATTCATTTATCTTGTCGAGAAATACCTCTCGCCCACTAGCTGTGTGTACAAGTGAGGGAGAAGGCAGGGCTTTGCAAAAGGCAGGCGGAGTGAATATTTTTTTCTGCCAATCACTTTGCCACTCCAAGTCTCTATTAACTTTGCTGACAATGAAGTCAATAATAGGCCCTTCAGTTTAGGAGTGGGGGAAGGACTTGACTACACAGGGGCAGTAGGGGGAGTTTTTTGCTGATGGAGCTCTTATGTATCCCAATCATGCTGGTGTTTGCCTGACTCTGTAATTTGTTGAAACTCATACATCTATATACTTCTATCCCAAACATGAATTTTACACTATGTAAGTGGGAAAAAAATACCCCACAGAGTTTTGCGATGATCAGTGATTACCCGAGATAATACCTCTAGGCACCTAGCCCAATGCCTGGTCCATAGTAGGTGCTCAGAGGCTCTTCCATCCCACTATTTCCCAAGAATATGCTACTGAGCCCCTTGCCTCACCCCTAGAATTTCACTCTCTGCCTTCCTTTGACCAGAAACACCCACTTTATTGTCACAAGAACAAAGATGGGGGCTCCCAGCAATATCCGTCCTATGTTGTCTGGGACCCAAGGGGGGTCCTGGAATGTGGGACCACGTGATTCCACTCACATGTGGGATATGAAACTAAAAGCAACAAATGAACAAACAAGAAAAACAAAAACAAACAAGACTCATAGACACAGACAACAGTATGGTGGTCACCAGAGGGAAGGGGGGTGGGGGGGGGAAAGGCTGAATATGTGATGACAAAAGATGTGACTTTGGGTGGTGGGCACACAGTGCAACGTACAGATGATGTATTACAGACTTGGACACCTGAAACCTATACAATCTTGTCTATGAATGGCACCCCCCGAATTTAATTAAAATAGATAAATAAAACTGGTACCATTCTGGGAACACTGGGACAAGACATCACTCTGGGTGCAGGTGAGACACAGTATTTAGGGTGTGAGAGTTTCATGAGCTGTTGGAAGCTCCAGGTCTGGCCTCTGTGGGTCCACGGGTTTAGTAAATGTCCAGGTTTACAGGCACCCATGGCTTGCTGGTGGATGGCCAGGGCCACCAGAGGTGGCCATGCGGGTTGAGTCTAATACAGGCGCACCGCCTCTGAGGGAGAGCCGCGATCTGGTAGACACGGCAGGTTTCGGTTTGTATTGTGAACGTATCTGGAAGGTGACGGTCCGTCATCAGGAGGCGGAGGCTCCTTTCGCTCTTGCCCTCTAAGGTACTGTGTGAGTTAGTGGTGGCCCTGGCAGAGGCCAGGCTTTCAGCACACGCCTCCTGCTGTGCTGAAAAGCACATGTCCCGGGGATTATAGATGTGGACAGAGGAGACAGGGAAGGATGACTGATGACGCCTACTCAGAGTGGCATCAGGAGAGCCAACATTACTACGCACCGTGTCACTAAATAGAAGGTAATTTATGAGTTCTGCTGGGGAAGCTTAGGGGAAAATCAGATTGCAGCAAGGTGGGGGCATCTGTCTGTGCCAGGAGCTTTGGTCAGGTAGAACAGTTCTGTGTGTGTCTGCATGCGGGGTCACTAAACACCCTTTAAAGGGCCCATTAAAATCCACAATTTAAAAAAATTATTAATTTTAGGAGGGGGAAGAGAGAGAGAGAGATTGATTTCTTGTTCCACTTATTTATGCATTATTGGTTTCATGGATGCTTGTTGTATGTGCCTGGCCTGGGATTGAACTCATAACCTTGGCATATTGGGATGACTGAACTACATGACCAGGGCCAAAAGGTACAAAATTTTAAATGATGCATTTTAGGTCAGTGGTTCCCAGAGTTTGGTAGGGAGCGGAGGTTCCTAAGCAATTTGGTAAAATGCAGAGGCCTGAGTCCTGTTCCGTGTCGATGAGCTCATGACTTAATTTTCTTTACTAATTTTCCAGTTTGATGCCAACACACAGCACAGTTTGAGAACCACTGTCTTAGGCAGCAAGGTAGATAAAAACAGCGAAGTCCTGGGGAAGACTCACCTCACAGGTACTGGCAGACCTGCGACGCACCTATACAGACTGTCCAGAGTTGGGAACATTTCTCTGTGTTGGTGCCTTTGTAAAAGAAACACTGTCTCTCCCACCCCCAACGGCACTATCTTAATTGCAAAGTCTCTCACCAGCACTTTGCAATTCAGTTAATATTTCACACTATTAATATTCAGTTACCATTCCTCTATTTCTCCCAGCCCTGAGCCTATGAGCTGGGGACCCCCTGCATGCAATTCCAGGCCACAGACTTCCGGTCCCCTCTGCACACTGTCTCCACATTCATGCAAGTTTCTGGGTGGCTGTCTCTGGGCCCACAGCTCCACCTCAAACTTGAAGTCAGCTCGAGTTAAGAGGTAGACTGTCAAAGGCCATCAATGTCACCTTGTTCATTCTGCTCAGGAAAACTGGGTGTAAAATTCCTATTCATCTCCACGACTAGTTTAATTTTCATTTCTCTTCCCATAGGCAGGCATCTTGGCTTCCCTTCTACGAGCTGGCTTGCAACATCTCAATTCTTGCATGCCTCTGAACCTCTGAACACGTGCTTCCCTCTGTCACACGTGCTCTGCCTCGACCCAGCCTCCTTCTGCTTTTTTTCAACTCAGTGTCTGGCCTTTGGTGAAGCTCCTGATTGATCTTGGCAGCGACGAGCGGCAAAAGGCAAAAATAAACACCACTACCAACACCTGCGTTCACCCTGGACTGCCCTTCATCACAGTTTTATAAAGCATTTTAACCAGCATTCTGTTGTGTAATTACATGGCGTGGCAAGAGCTTCCTTTTAGGAGAGTATTTCTATCTAGCTTTCTAACTGTCTCCACTGCCTCAAACAGTGCAAGGTACACAGTAGGCACTCAATCAGTACTTCTGGCCACATGAAGTAGACACCTATGCTACCAGGCTTCAGGAGTCCATGCTATGTAGTCATGCCTTTCACAGAAGATGAAATGGGGCCCGAGAGATGGAAGAGTCATGTCCAAGGCCATCTAGCACGTAGGTGCAGACTGAGAATCAGGACCTGACTCTTGGCCAAGAGACTTTTCTATGGTATCTCCTGAAACTTGCTCACTTGGTTGGGGAGGCTTCCTATATTGAGCTCAGAAAATACTGTTTGCTGGGTTACAGACAGAATTAAGTGGAAAAATAAAAATAAGCCCAAAGGAACAGAGAGAGTTAATAGCCTCTCCCACATGAGATCTTTCCTGCTAGGCAAACTTCCAAGTCTGAAACCACATGGGTTTATGATGTCTTTTGGTTACCCTCACTAAATGGCCCGTTTTCTCCTTACTTTAGTCCATGGGGAGTGGAGTGAAATGAGCAGGTGGAGTCCAAGTGTCCCTACTTGGGTCATTAAGAGTTCCCAGAGCTGGAGAACAACCACATCTTCCCTCCCATGACTTGGGCATCTGCCACGAATCCCCCGTGCCTCTCCCCAGAGTCATTCTCGTTTGCAGATGGAAAAGCTGGACCAGAATTTCCCAGGGGTCCCTTGCAGGGGGTGCTGTTCTGTGACTGTTACCAACCAAGGAGAGAAAGAGTGGGAGAAGCAGAAGGTCTGCTCTGCCTTTGTTAGATGGCTCTGGGCCAAGAGGGGAGCCCCTGGGGTGACCTGAAGGGTCCATCTCCATGGTTACACCCCATCAGGAGGCTTCCTTCCCACTGTCACCCACAGAAGACCAAGAGAAAGATGGTAGCACTGGCCTCTGCCCACGAAGCCCTGCACATGGCGTGTCCACCCTGAGCTGGAAATTGAACAAATGTTTGTTCTTGATTAGGCTGCATCACACTTCCCACAGCTGTTCCTTGCTGCTTAAATAGTCTTAATGGAGCTGTAATAACCAGATACCTTCTGGTCACCCTACTGGACCTGTTCCATTCATCAGGATGACAGACTGCCTGCACTGGACTGGCATTAACACGCTTCCCTTTCTTCTCTCCGTTGGAGAGTCACCTGTTTCTGTAGTACCTCATCTTCCGCAAACTTGCTATTCTTCTGATCATGACGACGGCTGCGGTGACAGGGCTCACAGACAGCCCCACTCCCCGGACAGGTTCTATTTGCATTTGCTGGCATGCTTAAGGCTTGTTGTTGTCGTTGTTGTGGTTGTTTTGGGGAAGACGGGAGCATTTGGGCTGGGGAAGTAAGGTGAGGAGGAGGAAGCCCCTTAATAAGCCACTTAAATATGGCTGCGTGCCCCCCGCACAGTGGATTTGTATCGTCACCGCACACCTCCACAGGCATCAGAGGTGACCAGCAGCAGGTACACCTGGTGAGGTGATGGGCCTTGAGCATAAGGAGGGCATGCACTGGGGACTCTCAGCCTTCAAAATACACTAGAGTCACCTGCAGATCTTAGAAAACAGAGATCTCTGGATCCCACCCCCAGGAATCTGATTCAGTTGGTTGAAGGATGGCCTGGGTATTGGTGTTTTAAAAACTTCCTCTGGTAATTCTAATAGGCAGCGAAGACTCAATACCTCTAAGACTCAAATCTATATGGCAGGTGCAGTTAATTTGCCCTAGGCCTCCCTGGGTTCTTAGGAACCCGAGGCCCCTGGTCACTCATGCTTGCTAGGACTTGAGACATAACTACAGGAGTGGGAGTCCCAGAGAGTGGGATCCAGTGGGACTATCAGTAGGAGGAGAGCTGGCTGGCTTGTGTGATTGGTTCCTACACAGACTCTCAGAATATCGTGGCCAGAAGTGCTCTTTGGGTCATTTCGACCATCCCCCTCACCCTCATTGCACAGATACGTAAACGGAGGCTGGGCGGGGGACCTGCCCAAGGTCACCCAGAGACTTAATGAAAGAGACATGACTTGGATCCTGGCATTTTGACCATCAATTTGGGATGATTCATACATTCCTTCAAGCCATTGGACTTAAAATATATATCACAGAGACTCAGGTTTTTAGGCCAAAGCGAAAGAGCTGATTTTATGGCTCTACTTGAGAAGTGTGTGTGGGTTTGTCTGGGCTCTGGGCCCAGTCTGCTACTTCGGGCAATTCCATCTTTCCCCTGAATTACTGTCTCAGCTGCCTGCTGCCTCTGCTCTCCCTGCTCTCATCCAGGCCAGGTAAGTTACATCTAAAATGCAAATCGGCTTCAAAGTCCTGCTCCCCTCAACATGTCCCGTGGCCCCTGGAATAAAACTCAAACTCCTTGGCCTGACAAACATCCCCTTGCCCTGGCCCTGTGCCTACCCCTACCGACAATTTCTGCCCTATCTCCCTCCATGTTCCTTCCCGCAGTTTATATGTACCAAACTGCTTCCGGCTCCAGTAACTCAGCCTGCTGTGCACACCTCCACGCCACAGCTTGTTTATTCTAGTCCCTTCCCTGCTTTCACTCGGTTATTCCTCCTTCTTCAGCTTTGGTTTAGGCTCTGTGTCTCCCAGAAAGCCACTGGCCCTCGGCTGTCAGGCTAGGCTTCACGCGCCCCGTCCCGAAGGCACACCTCCACTGTGACATTCCGCTGAGATGTTGGAATGATCAGCCTATAGGCCTGTCTGTAATCCAGGCTCTGAGGTCCTCAGAATGCAAGGGCTCTATGTCATCTCCTCAGTTCCTAGAACCGAGTACAATGTCCGGTCTATGGAAAGTGCTCAGCTATATTAGAGCTGAAATTCCTTGAAGTTCAGTCCTCGGACCCTGCCTTTTTCTCTGCCATTTGCTTAATGACCTTGAATGGTCTTGTGGCTTTACCATAACCTATATGTCCAAACCTCCCACAGTCTTCTCTCCAGCCCAGGCTTCTTTCCCAAGTTCCAGATTCATACACCCAACCATCTACTTTCTATCTCTATGATGGTGTCTAGTAGATGTCTTAAACTCAGTTCAAAATTAAACTCGCAGTTGCTCCACTGCCTACATGTCTTCTCTCCCTGCAGCTTCCCCATCTCCATGAGTGGCAACTCCATCCTTCCAGGGCACTAGTGGCAAATGCAAGGTCTGTGGGCCGAATCCGGCCCTCTGCCTTGTTTTATCTGGCCTAGCACCTTGTTTCTACCTGGTGGCAGCGCTGAGGTCCCACTTAACTGCTAAGGAGCAGTTATATTTATGCAGTCCTAAAATGACATGTGGCCCTTTGAAGGCAACCGCAAGGCTGATGAGGCCCCCAGTGAAAATGAGTTTGATATCCCTGTTCTCGGGGCTCAGGCAATAATAACCTTGGAGCCACCCTTCATTCCTCTCTTCCTCTCCCATGCCACATCCGGTGTGTTGGAAAATCCCATTGGCTCTATGTTGAAAATACATGTAGAATCCAACCACTTCTCACCACGTGCACTGCCACATCCTGGGTTTCTGCTGTGGCCTCTTAGCTGGTCTCCCCGTTTTACCCTTGCCTCTCTGTATCTCTTCTCAACATAGTAGCTAGAATGAGTCTTTCGAACCATTGTCAGATAATTATCAGTTGTCTTCTCAAAACTCTACCGTGGCTGCCCGTTTCATTCAGAGTAAAAGCCAAAGTCCTTATAATGGCTTCTAGTGCCTTATAATGGTCAGCCCCCCTTTATTTCTGCCGTAGCATCTTCTGTTAGTTTTACTCTTTGTTCATTTACTCATGACAGCCTTGGCCTTGATCTGGAACTCTCTTCCATCAAACACATCCATCATGTCTCTGCCCAAATGTCATCTTCTAATTAAGGACCACCCTTCTCCCCTATTTCATATTAGAGCCTCCTCCCTCACCCCATATCCCTAGAACACACCATCTCCCTTCCTTGCTCTACTCTTTCTTTCCTACTATGGAAGATGGTATCATCCAAAGATTGTATTTTCCAGTACCTCCGGTCCTGCATTCTCTCTTAGAGTCTTGCAGTGACTCCTCCCTCCAAGAAGAGAAAGAGTCTAATTTCCCTTCCTTAGAACACGGGTGGTTATTACTTGCTTATGACCAATAGCATGTCATAGGAGTGATGCTGTAATATTCAAGCCTAAGTCACAAAGGGTGACGTACTTTCTACCTTGTTAGTGACGAAGCTCACCTTCGGAGTTGTGAGCTACCGTAGAATATGGCCAACTATCCCGAGGCTACCACGCTGTGAGGAAGCCTGGGCCACGTGAAGGGGCCACGTGGCAGTGTTGTGGCTGGCAATCCCAGCTGAGACCCCAGCTGACAGCTTGCATGGATCACTGGATATGTAAGTGAAGACATGTTCAGAGGCTTCCGACTCCCAGCCTTAGAGCCTTTCGAAGTCAGGACTTCAGATATCGTGGAGTAGACACAGACTATTAGGTCAGTGACTGTAGAAGCCTGCTATTTCCTGTTTCCCCTGATAGAGCACAAGCTTCATGAGGGCATAGCTCTTGTCTGTTTTGCTCGCTGTCATATCTAAAATATCGGGAACAGTCCTCGGGAGGGGTCCATGCTCAGTAATAATTTAATGACTACGTTTGCAAGGGATTGTACAACTGAATTCTAGAAGACACAGCTTCTTATGATATGTCAACTTGTCCAACCCGCTCATTTGTATTAAAAAAACAACAACAACTGAGCAGGGTCGGGGAGCGCCAGGCAACAAACAGCGCGTGTGGCGTGCTGGTCGGAGACTAGGGCTGGAGACCCAGGAATCTGGTCTCCTGGGACAGACAGTTTTCATGCTTAGAAGGGAGCCTCCAGACACCACAGGAGCGACATCCGGTCACAGTCTGGGCAGGGGAAGCAGCACCTCGTGGAAAGACTCCCACCGAAGAGTGCTGTCCAGTTAATCCCCACTTACCCAGAGAATGCTGTGGACTAGAAGCTGAGTACTCCAGCTCGCCGATCAGCACCAACTGAACTGACTGAGGTCAGGGCTGGTCTAGTTAGGGGTATTTCCGAATGATGAAATGATATGCATTGCTTTTTTTCTCGTTATAAAAGAAGTTCCATGCCAGAAACTTTGGGAAAAATAAACAAACATTGTATCAGTGATAAGTTACCTTACTTTATTACTGAACTGTGGTTATGAAAGAGTACTATAGTGTGAATATTTGTCTATATGATTGTGTCCCTTCAAAATTCAAACAATGAAAGCTAATCTCCAATGTGATGGTATTAGTCGGTGGGGCCTGTGGGAGGTGCATAGCTCATGAGGGTGGAGCCCCTACAAATGGGATTAGTGCCCTTGTGAAAGCAACCCACAGCGTCTATGAACCAGAAAATGGGCTTTCACCAGACACCGAATCTGCTGACACCTTGACCTTGGACTTCCCTGCCTCCAGAACTGTGAGAAATGTATTTCTGTTGTTTATTAAAAAAGAATAAGTTTGGAGAATGCAAAAAGGCACTTTAAAAACAAAAAACCAACCACACAGGGGTGGATGCTTTTAAAAGAGATATCAGTCTGGAAGCAAATGCACCAAAGTAGTCAAATGTGTTGTGTTTTTGTTTTCAAATTTTAGATCGTGAGTTCTCAGAACAGTATTTCTTAGGTGTTGACTACTTGTCACCCTTGCTGATAAGTTACATGTCTCCCCTAGTGCTATTCGGAACTTGAAAGCAAACTCAGTGTTATGACTGACGTATTAAACCATCATAGTATTGAATACGTACAAACAACACACCCTCTCTTGGCCTTCACTCAACAAACAGATCTCCTTCGGCACAGAAGCACGCATGTGCACCCCATCCCCCATGCCTCGAGGGCTTGGGGCCACTCAGCCAGCTCCCTAGGAAATAAGGCTCCTGCACGGGAGCTCACGAGACCGCCTCCTTCCACCGTTATCCCAGCATCCTCCACACCGTTTGCAGACTGAACACATGAAAAATGCTACTTTACCTAGACCATTATTTGAAATTAACTGCTGGTTCTCCTGAGCAGGTAATTACTCACATCCATTGACATAAACGCTTTTGCTCTCACAAATGTGTCAAACGTGCCCCATGCCACCACGTTTTACACCCTCGTAAAGTTTTAGGGCCAGACAGGCCCTTAGAAATCACCTCATCCGAACCATTCACTCAACGCATAACAGGATTTTAAAACTCGGGCAACAAAAGGATCTGCTCAGACCACGCGGTTCGTTGTACTGCAACCCCGCTGCGGGGACCCCCGGTGCAGCACCGTCTCGTGACCTCACAGAGCTGCTGAACTCATTGCTTCGTAAGCTCTTTCTGAGACTATCGTCTGAGAGAGGAACCTAGTGGGCATCATCGAGAACCCTGAACGGGTGGGGTCTGAGTCCAGGCCTTTTCCACCACACACAACAAAACTGCACCGAGCATATCTGGGGCACAGGCTGCGTGTGTGGAAATAAAAAGACACACACACACACACACACAAAGCTAGTTCATGAAACTCAGAGCCTGGCACACAGCAGATGCGCCCAAAATATTTTAGGAAGGGAGGAGGAGAGGGAGAGAGGAGAGGAAAAGTGAAAAAAAGAACATTTTCAAAGCTGGCTGCAGCCGGACTCCGGGCGGCAGGGCTCCTCTGGGGAGGCGAGGGGCCCTTTAGTTCACGAAAGCGTCTGAATGAGTTTTCCCTGCAATTTCATTTCACTTTTTGTTTGTGAAAGGTGATGCCTAATGGGCAAGGTTTGAGACAGAGGAAGCGAAATTGTTCTGCCTAGGACAGAGAGTATGGGAGGCCTTCTCCTGGCTTCTGGGAAAAGGAAAATAAAAGGAAGTTTCGAGGACACTAAGACGACCTTCTGGGAAGGGCAGCAGGCACAGAGACCTGTGAGGACCACCTGTACTCAGGCAGTTCCCGTACTTTGCTGCAAGCCTCCCCCGTCCTTATCCCCCAAACCTCAAGAGCAGCTGCTACTCACAAATCCTTTATGTTACAGGCACTTTGTGGGTGAAGAAATGGGTGTCCAATGCGGAGGTGAGGAGAAGGTCCAGAGAGAGGGGATAGCAGTCACCAGAGAGGCGGTATTACTTGGGGGAGGGGACACTGAGAACACAACAGACATGTAGTAATGAGGCAAGGGGCAGCCAGGAGCAAGCAAGCCTCCCAGAAGCACTGGCCGGGGAGAGTTGCTGGCTTTCCTACAATGTGTGGGTTTGGGGCTTGAGCCCCTGTAGCTTCCTATTGAGGGAGGCCATGACGCCCAAGTGCAGACACTTTGGCGATAACTGAGCGATGAAAGGAAGAGAAAGCCTGGGAAAGCAGGAAGGGGGAAAAGGAAGTCTCAGAGTCTTTTAGATGGAGCTTCTCAAATGTAAATGGTATATAGATCACCTCGGTTCTGGTTAAGATGCGGGTAACTGATTCAGCAGGTCTGGGTGGGGCTGGAGGTGGCGCGTTTCCAACAGGTGACGCTGATGCTGCCGGTCTGGACTCTTTACTGTGAGTAGCAAAGCTTTAGCCCACACAACCCTCTGTACCCATCAGGAAGCTTCCGTGCAGGCTGCTCCCCTACCTCGTATTCCTCCTTGAAGCCGTAGCCCTGGCCTCTCTTCATCTGGGTGATGTGCTGCAGCAGGTCGGCCACCCGGATGGCGGGCTGGAACTGGTCGCGAGGATAGCTCATCTCCATGGGGTCGCAGGCCCGGTAGGGGTGAGTCTGGATCGTGAGAGTGGGCTGGGCCAGCTCTCCGCGGCTGCCACCTGCTTCACAGGGAGGGAGGCAGAACAGACCGTCACCTATGGAAGTGTGTCCTCTGTTCCCCCGTGCCTTCCCCTCCCCCAGCTTGACCTGAGCAGGGCAGAGGGAACTAACTCAGGATTCAACTGTTAAGGAAACCACAGAAAGGACAGACGCACACACCGCTTTCCCTGGCGCGGCTGTGGTGGGAGATTTAAAACCTAAGACAACAAACAAGCCCATGAACACAATGACCCTTGGTTCACTCTATCTCGGGGGCATCTCTGGATGGAGCAAAGACAAAGTCCAGGTTGGCTGTCACCCCCTCCCCATCCCAGTCCTTCCTTGAGGCTCATCGGGGTGATCTCAGCCAATCCCGAGCATTCCTGAGAACCACTGAGGAGCCAGACAGGCTAGATGTTGGGAGTGCTCTCCTGTTTAGGAACTAGGGTGCCTAGAAAGGTTGGGTGCCTGCCTGCAAGGGAGGAGAGCCGCGGGGTCCTGGAGGTCAGGGCTACATGTGTGTGCGCTTCTGGCCCACTTGCCTGTGCCCCTGTGTCCATATTTGATGGTTCCTGTTGGGTTGCACACTGGGAGGGAGGACGTGAGGCCCCAGCAACAGCAGGGCCCCGACCTCTCAGCCGCTCTCTCCAGCTGTGTGCTCCCCAGCAGCGACCACCTTCTGCCTGCTCTCTAGCTTCCCCACCACTTAACACTCCTGGTCCGGGAGTGTCACTGAGCCCACCTTGCAAGTAGGGAAACCCAAACTTCCGCCAGCAGTTCCACCAATTACTTCTCCCGGGCCTGGGTTCTATGCCTCATCTCCTTCTTAATATCCCTCCTTGATAAAGGAGCTGTGTTTTCCCCTGATAATAATCTTTATACCACTGAGTTGCTTTAACCGTCCTCTCTTAGTTTGGTCACCCTGGAAACTGGTGCCTGCTGAGGCTGGATTTGAGTTCCTTTGTTCGCTTGCCCTACACCTTCCCTGCTAGGATTTCGCTGCTGACCTTTCAGGGGCAGTGTGTCCCTACGGCAAGGAGGGCCGTAGGGATTGAAGACAGTGGGCAAAAATGTGATGGGCGCAGAGCTGTAAGAGATGGTGTGACGTTGGTCCAGGAAGGCTGGGAACCTGCACCTCTGAGCCGGTGGGAAGCTACTGCAGGGTTTAGGAAGAATCCCTTTCTTTACAGACCCTCACTGTTTCTTGTAGGTGTCTGCTGTCCTGTCAGCTGCCATGGACAGGAGGCATCCTTCCTGTGAAGGTCACTGCTGTGATGGACGGTGGGGTGGGGTTGGGGGTGGAGCAGAAAGGTTTCTCTAGATTCTGCATTGCACGACTCCCGGAAGAGGAGGAACCGGAGCCCTGGCAGTGTCTCCTGCCTAAGCCACCCTCGCTATGGGGACAGATGTCTTCGGAGACCCACACTCTCCCCAAGGACTTGAAGCATGGGCTGCCTGGGAGACTGGCTGCCTGGCAGAGACAGGCTTCTTAGGAATGGGCACCTGGCGATTTGTGTGAGACGCCAAGTGTTTCCAAAACCAAACAGCTACCAATATGGATATTTTCCCTAAACACATGGCTAGACAGACTGTAAACTCGGTGTCAGCAAAACCAACACTGGAATGGAAAATAAATGCATTTGGAACCGAGCGACTGGTATTGCTGTCACATTTGTAATAATGTCAGTGCTGGTGCTAATGATGCTGTGAAGACTCAGAACCAAGGGATTTTCAAGGTTTATTAATTCAACTAGTTGGGCTCTTTTTTCGCCGACATCTCTCACCTCACCTGTTCCCTTATTAACCTCCGATAACGCAGAAGCGGTGCCTTTTATCACACCCCATTTCACCAGACGCACTATACTTAATTTTCCATCATTAGGTGTAATGAAAACCCAATTTCACATCTCACTTCTCTCAGGAACCTGCAAGTAATGCTGCGTTTTTATCAACCCCAATTAAAAAGCGTTATGATGCTCCTGTGCGAGAGGGAGCCTTAACGCTAATGCGCGGTCCTGCCGCTAATTCAACAAGGGCGCCGGAACTCACGTGCTGCTCGTAAAATGTAACTCACACCAGCTGGCCCGGGGAGAGGACGCGTTTCATTTTCCTCCCCACCAGACCCTTCATTCTCACGCCATTTCAACCTCTCATTTATGGGTCTTCCATGTCTACTTATCACATAATAATATTTTGGGTTTCTTTTGCACTTTTTTTTCTGCAGCTGTTGCCTGAGCCGGGGAATTCCCTTGCCGTGACTCTTGCCGCTGCCCTCGAGGGGGCCAGTGGGGCGGGCACAGGAGGGGCTTTGGTGGCGTGAGTGAGATCCCGGGTCACCACCGTCCCTCTGATTTCCTACTTTCTGTCTCTCTGCCAGGTCTTCTTCCTTCTCCCTTGGGGATCTGGCTCTGATCTTCTCTCTCTCTCTCTTTTTTACCTCCCTGCGGCCAGTCAGTATGGATCTCCCTCTAGCTTCAGCCACGTATTGCAAATGCCTTGCTGGGACGCGCCACTCCCGCTGGTGAACAAATATGTACTGAAT
>PVKM010026058.1:0-19568 GCA_004027735.1 Carollia perspicillata | reverse complement strand
TAAGTCCATACTTACATGTTTTCAGATTTGAAGACACAGTACTGGTGAAGCCTACAAAAAACCAGGCCAAATCGTGTAATGGAAAGTACCCTGTGTAGGAACAAATCTGAAATCTATGTCTTCAAATCTGAAAGCATGTAGTTCTCTACCTGTGTGGCAAAAGTGCACATGGAAAACCCTTGTATGTGGTTTTCAACAGTTCTTATGTGTTGTGTGTGGGGAGGGGGAAAGTCAACCTTGGCTGCTATGCACAGAAATACAGTTCCTGTAGAGTAATCTTATACTTGGCAACCTACTAAAGTGCCTTATTCATTCTGGTATTTTCTTATTTTCTTTGATGTTTTCTATGCAAATATCATTTGCAAATAATGGCAGTTGTTTCTTTCCGATTGCCAGATATTTTCCCCCTTTCCTTTAGTGTGGGCTAGGATTGCTGTCCACTGTGAGACAGAAATGACCCTGGGATTCTCTTTTGCTCCAGGGTTTGAAAGGAGGGTTCCTTGAATATAACTTTCACCATCATATTTTGAAACTATCAGTTGAAGGTATTCTATTACATTCCTAGTTTTTCAGAGGATTTATTTTAAGATCATAGATTAATATTGTGGATGTATTCCCACATTTATTGACTAAAGTATATAGGGTTTCTTCCATAAATATGTTATTCTTACCTTGAATATAAGGGTGATCCTTCAAGCATTAATGATTAAAAATTTGCCCCCCCCCCAAAAAAAATCCCCCAGCAGGCACAATTTTATAGATGTCTTTCTTTAACCATCCAGGGAACAGATGTTTTAATCTTACACAAAACCTTTTAGTTTGAAAAATTACCTTAACTAACATAACTTGGTACCTAAAGCAAACAAAAATAGTGAAAGAAAAAAATTGCCTGTATGATTCCATTTACATGCCATATCCAGAGTAGACAAATCCAAGGAGACAGAGAGCACATTAGGGGCTGAGGAGGGGAGAGACTGCCGATGGTGGCGAGTTTCTCTGGGGGGTGATGAAAATGTGCTCGAGTTTACAGCTGTATCAATGGGATCCCTTGAATGGCTCTGACTGTACTAAACCCATTGACTCACACACTTTAAATGGGTGAGTTACATGATACGTGGACTACATCTCAATAAAGCTTTTTTAAAAAAAGTATTAGCCCATCTTACTCTTGAGTATAGATGTAAAAATCCCCCATAAAATGTTCGTAACACTTATCAGTGATACAAAATAAAAGGGAATGTGTCGCGACCAAGGGTGCTTCACACCGAGACTATTGGTCACTGTAATCTATTTCATAATAGAGCTTTGGAGGAAATCCTCTGTGCTTTTTCTGTAGAAAATTACAGACCAATGGTGAAGTACAGTTAAAAACTGAATTTAGTGGTGGAAATGCTCTTCACTGGGAAAGTCAATATCACAGCGATACCAGTTCTCCCTGAACTGGTCTACAGATTCAAAGCAATTCCAATCAGAATTCTAGCAGGTTTTCTGTGGGCCATGACATACTGGTTAAAAATTATATGGATCGTCTTCTCTTTCCTCCCTGTTCTCATTTTGCTGCTTCTGTCTTTCCTTCCTTTTTCTTGCAAGGACAGCATGGCCAGGGTCTACAGTGTCAGCGGAGCCCGTAAATATAAATAAACATATAAATACACATATGTAGAAATAAATTAACAATGGCATACATAGAAATCAATTAACAAAGTGGGTAACATAATAAGGTATTTCACAAAACAGAAAACACAAATGGCCCATAAACAGAAGGAAAAGTACCAGGTTTCATTAGTAATCAGAAAAAGTGCAGTTTAAATTCACAGTGAGGCTTCATCTCATATCACTGCACCACTTCATTAACACTGAAGCTGAAACAGTTGCCTCAAGATCTCAATTTTTATTTTTGCACTTTGGAAATAACTGTTTTTTAAAATCTAACCTTGTCAGTTGGAAGGTTTTCCCAAACTGAGTTGCTGTCTCTAGAGGCCTTCGCATTGAGTCACTTTCTGTAGGACATTCAGCTGCTCTTCCACATTTTAAATATTAAACAGGATGTTATGTTATTTAAAAAAGTATTGCAATCTGCAGCCATCCTGGGCATTTCTTTCTAGAAAGTCTTTTCAGTAGAATTACCAGATAAATCATTAAGAGATCCTTTTCTTAGGAAGAAGGAAAACTTCCATAAAAAAAGAGAGCCTTGTAGGCCAAGAGAAATGATCCTTTCTTGGTTGCTTGGAAGGACAATCTCACAGGTCCTTCTTCTCCAGAGCTGGAGGAGTGTTCGCATCTCATGGAGATGGTGCTCATGAGATCCCAGCTGTCTGCCACATGCTGGGGCTTCCAAAAGTAGTTAGGGAAGGGCAGGGTGCTTGCTGCCTGTGGGGAGCACATGAAACTAATGTCAGGGGGAAGCAGGTTAACTGACCTCATAAATGAGTTACGTGTTCCCTGAGAGCATATGAATTACTTTCCTTCCTGTGACCTTTAACCCTTTGCAGAGGAACACATGCTTTTGAGCCATCCCAATAAGGAGAAGAAAGCTAGAATGGTCATCAATCCCACCTCCACTGACCGAGTTAGAAAAACGAGCTAGAGATGCCCCCTCATGTTGACTACAGAGGTCACTGAGGCTGCAGTGTTCAGCCAGGGTCTTCCTTCTCCTGCTCTGGTCTCCAGCTGCTTCTTTGCTCGCACATGAACTCAGCTTTGTTCAATCACCCATTCTTGATGGGGCCTGGAAAACTTGACTCATGGGAAAGGCAAATGCATAAGTCAGGATGTCAACGTGTTAATTTACAAAAATTTTAATAAATTAACAAAAATGATAATGCTCATGCTCCATATAAGGCTCACCTTTCCTGATACCTAAACACTGATGATGCAGATTTAGCAATTAGAATGTTACTTGGCAAGTGTGGATGAAGGGTCTGGAGAGATTCTACTCTATCAGCAGTTGGACACAAAGAGCCTTTGGAGAGCCTGATTAAGTTAACAGGATATTTGCATGTGAAAATGCCTACAATGCTAGGGCTTTGTGACCTCATTAAAGCTGCTCCCTAGACCCCAGACCCCAGACTTCCAAGCTGAGCTATGGTGAGTCTTGGTATGACATATAACTTAAAGAAATTAAAAGCATGACTCTCAATCAGCTATCAAATGAACACATGTCAAAGATTTTTTCAATTCACTCATTAATGAGGAAACCAATAAGATAATGAAACTGTTCTCCAAGAGTGTTTCAGCTTTATATAGCCTTTTTCTTTAAACAAGACTAAGACTTCTAGAGACAAAATTGATTAATGTCCATCACAGCAATATATCATAAACTTTGGAGTTATTGTTGCTTATCAGATCAAAATTATTGCATCATGTACAAGTTCAACACGTGTAACTTCACAGAGTCTGAGCTCTTAATTCATAAATACTATGTAGCAAAATCAGCCAATGGTATATTCTTGTAGGAAAATAAATCATCTTTGGGTGGGCCCATTGAAAGGACAGACTTGCAGTCACACTTTTGGACTTGTTGCCATATTACAGATAATTTTTCTTACTACACTCAAATAGCCTCCTGAGCTCACATTTCCAGAGCCTGACATGGTCCTAAAATTTCTATTTGTCCCCCTTTGCCCCCTCTCCACCTCATAATGGCGGGCACATTCTTAACCTTGAGGGGTCAGCTCAACACTCAGTCACTCAGAGACACCTTCCCAGATTTCATTGCTCGCACATGCATTCCTCCAGTCACTCTCCATCTCATCCCCCCGTCCCATTATACTCTCCCTTGGGGTGTTTACCATCATCTGTAATCACCACATTTGTCTTTTTACGTGTTTATTTGTCTCTTGTAGTGAAATGCAAGTACCGAGGTCCAAGGCAAAGGAACTGTTCTATCTAACTCTGCATCCTCAGACCCTAAAATGGTGCTTGGCACATAGTAGATGCTTAATGAATATCTGCTTCATGGATGGATGAATACATATGCATGCCTATATTTACATGAGCTAGATCCTATTGAAGACATCCTGGAGGGTTTTGCTTCTTGGTCTGCCCTTTCAAAGGCTCCAAGAAAAACAGCTCTCTTATCCACTCACGTATATTGACATTACTGATTACTTCATTAGTGCCATCGTATCACTTTTGACCTAGAACACTTCCTTTCATTCAAGCCAAGTCTAAATTCATTATGGAAATTTTTTCCTTATTGCCTGCAGCCCATTTATCATCACACCCTCCCCTAAGAGTTTTTTTCCCCTCAAATTGTAACATATCTTTTCTTCCACCAGCCCTGGAGGGAAAGAAAGGAAGGGAAGAGTCCAGATGAAGAGGAAACCAACAGGGAAAGAGACTTCTTCAGGAATGAGGAGCTAGAATGAAAATTCACTAAAAGAAGCAGCATGATCTTAGCCTCACCTGGCTCTCACAGGATAGCTTTTGGAGGACAAAGGTGCCTAAATCCCTTCAGAAAAGAAGAGGAAAGGAAAGCAGCCTGGTAGATTTTTCAAATGTCAGGTCTCTTTCATTTCACTGGCATTTTTCATGGTTCAGGCGCATTCCTTCCTTTAAGCCATCTCTGAAATAGCAAGGCCTCAGTCTCGTACTAGGAATGATAAATCCTGGCTCACCTTTAAGCTGTGAAATTTTCAATGGAAAAAAATCCGGATGTGGAGGTGGGGTGAGTGAGATAAGCAGGATTCAATTAAATCTTGCAATGGGTGAATATAGAAAAAGGCCATCCTCTATATTCCGACCCTCCGAACCCTTTCTATAAATTACTCATCTCCTTTTTCTCCTTTCCTTTTCCCAGGCAATTAAATGTCTACCCAAATGTTAATGTTGTTGACCACCCAGCATGCTTGGTTGCACTGTCATTTGAAACAGTTTATGACAGCTATCCCATGAAAGAGTAAATTCACTAAATGGACTTGTCAGGAAGCATTACCTCCAGCTCATCTCTCCTGCAGATTAGCTAGCCCTCTTCATAAACTCTCTTACAATCCACTTACCCTTATTCCTCCCCAAAACGAAACTGACCCTTGAAGGTATGCAGTGTACCAAATCACGACAGAACTTTTAACATGTCACCATATAATCAACCTAGAACAATGTTTTCAAACTTGAGCAGGCATCAGGTCTTTTGGAGGTCTTATTAAAAGGCAGATTTCTGGACCCTGATCCCAGCTTCTGATTCAGTGGGTCTGGGTAGGGCCCGAGAATTTGCATTTCTCACAAGTTCCCAGGAGATGCTAATGCCAAGTTCGAGTATACAGAATCATTCAAATTGAAGAAATAGTCAAGAGACAACCCCAACAACATGCATCCTTCAATTTACCCATCTATACCTTAAAACTTCTCCAAATCTGCACTTACTGTTTCCTTCTTTCCAAATCTAACTTATTTAGCTGCCTACTTCACCCTAAGTTCCTCATTGTACTCAAAGGCTCTTCCACAGCTCATCATTGGTACAAGTATTTGAAAGCTAGCAGGAAGCTTTGGGATCATCTCTTCTCTCAATCAGGGTTTCTCAACTTCAACACTACTGCCATTTGGGCCAGATAATTCATTGCTGTAGGGGACTGCTCTGTGCATTACAGGACATTTAGCAGTTTCCCTGGTTTGCACCAAATGGATGCCAGCACACACACCCTTAGTTGTGACAACCAAAAATGTCTGCAGACATTGCCAAATGTCCTCTGGGGGGACAAAATCACCCCCGGTTGAGAACTACTCTTGTCAAATGTATCTTAATCTCTCCCTCTCTGTTGGGGTTTAAGGATGAAAATTCATTGCATTCCCTCCCGAGTTTGGTCCAACTGAGAAATAAAAGTAGAATTCAGGAATGTAGAGATCACAATATCACTACCTTGCTGCTAAAGCTGGCTCCTGCTATACAGGAAGGAATGCTTCTCCTGGTAGAGGTTTGGGTTGTTTGTGATTAACAATAGCTGAGGAAGCCCACGTGAAGTTTAGGATGGGCCAAAAATTGCTATGTAAATACCAGGTGGCCCTGCAGTGACATAACTAAGGTAGTGTTCTCAACTTTGGATATATACTGAGGAGCTTTAAAAATTATTGTTTCCACTCTGGTCTGCTGGCTCAGGTGGTTGGAGTGTTGTCCCATATACCAGAAGATTGCAGGTTTGATCGCCAGTTAGGGCACATATGGGAGGCAATCAATCAATGTTTCTCTCTCACATTGATGTTTCTCTCTCTCTCTTTCTGAAATCAGTAAATATATCCTCAGGTGAGGATTTTAAAAATTGTACTGATTCCTAGATCCCACTTCAGACCAGTTAAGTAATTTCTGGCCAAATGAGGCCAAAGCATGAGAAATTTTGAAAAGCTCCCACAGTGATTCTAATATGCACTCAGGGTGGAAAAACACTGCTTAACTCAACAGACTAAGATGTAGTCCCCTGTTGGATTTGCCTTATGGGAATTGAGGAGAAAACAGTCTAATACAAATCTCCCAGTAAGTTTCTAAAGACTTTTTCGCTAACTGGACTTCAAAATTCTGCTGATTGTAAGTTACATAAACTTATTATAGAGAGCATGAAATATTTACAGGCTTCAGAGAAGGCTTTCTGGAAGAACCTATCATCTAAGCCAGGACCTTGAAGGTTTGTAAAAAGGGAATGAAGTCTGTGATCAACAGGCCCAGTGCCACAGCATGTTAATGTGTTGGGGAAGAGGCCCTGGGACAGACAGGGTGTAGAGATAGCTACAAAACTAGTGACGTAAAACAGCACCTTAAGGAGTTTGGATTTTTATCCTGAAAGCAACGGGAGGCATCGAGGGTTTCTTTGCACTAGAGTGACGTAGTCATGTTTGAATTCTTGGGATCAGTATTCTGCCTCTTTTGTATAATTTGTATAAAATGGGGGGTGGGGAGGTAGTGGAATGGCTGGAAGCAGGAGATCTGGTTAGAAGTCATAGCAGTAATCCAGGTAAGAATTACTGACCAGATAGGAAGGATCGGAATGTGATACCAGGTTTACTGTTAGATGGAGAGAGAGGAAGAGGAATAAATACCTCAAGAATTGGCCCCTAATTCCTGGGTTGGTCACATGGATGGAAGACAGCACCGTTCCTTAAGATCAGACCACAGAAGGAGCAGGAGTTTTGGGGTGGGAATGTGGAGTTCAGTTTCCTACTTGCTAAGTTTAAGGTGTGGTTTGGTCATCCAGTGGGCCATTGACCCAGGATTCTCAGTTTTTACCATGGCAAGTCCAACATCCCAGGAAACCATCAGTCTTGGGCAAGCCAGCATTGTTGGCCAATTGGCAGTTGCCTGTGAGTTTGAGAGAGCAAGGCTGGGGCATAAATATAAACATTATCAATAAATAGGTGGTGTGTGTGTGCATGTTTGTACACACATGCAAAGTATACTTATGTATGTGACTAGTAAGAAACACACCAAAATAGGTGCACCTTTCTCAGTGGCTAAATAGTAAAGTTATTTATTTTTCAGAATTGTTTTTAATTTTCTACCTTAAGAATGTGTTATTTTTGTAACAAGGAAAAGGAAAACACTAGTTTAAAATAGACACACAATTTTTAATATCCATGCCAATTTTCTATATTTGCTTAGAACTTTTTAGTTCCTATTTTAAAATTCAGAATTGAAATAACTATTTTTAAAGGTCCCAGCGGGTTTTCCTGGTGATAGGCAAGCACATCCTATTTTTGTATAGTGGCATTATATAAAGTTAAGAAATAGAATTCAGATCAATTTGGCTTATTTCCTCTTAAATTCCAATACCTGCTTCTGCTTAAAATAACCTGGCAATACAGCTATTGCTTAATTCGAACAAAGAAGCCTACTGTCCTTCTATGCTTTCATTAGTTTTCTAAAATGAGTTTGTCATATACCACATTTCTTCAGCGTTCATTCTATGATTACAACCCATGCTTCACAGTGTTACGTATACAAAGCAGCAGCATCTAGCTTCTTTGCAAAACACAAGTCCAGTGCTTTCATCAGCTATTTTTTTTTAAACTAAGTGATCTAGGACTGATGACACCACACTACAATGAGGAAGAGGACATGGGGGAAGCCTACATGCATTGTCCTGGACTCCATGGAACCTTGTTTGTGCAGCAGTGCTGGCATTTTGAGCCCAGGACTCCTTAGAATCATGTGACAGAGACCCAAAGAGGAGAAATGACTTGGCTTGACCACATGGCTCATTAGAAGCCAAACCAAGACTTGAATGTTACCAAAGGGAAAAAAGCATTGAGCCATTACTATGCACCTATTGAATACCAGAAACTATGCTCGGTACTTTCCCACATTCCACCCGCTCTAATCAATACAACAAAATTGCAAGGTTGACAAAGAAGAAAACTGAAACCCAGAAAGTTGAATAAGCTCCTAAAAACTCACAGACCTCTTAAGGACAGAGCCTGACACCCAGGTCTGGTTGACTCCTAAGTCCCTCTGATACCTTGTGAAGGTTCCTTCTATCAGGCCACAGTCTGTTCTGTTAGATCTACTGTTCTGATGCTTGGCTGTATGGAGGATCAAGTTCAACTGCTGTCCCGTGGCAAGAGAAAAACAAAACAGAAGATTTGTTTGTCCATTGTTCTCTGTAATTGAAGGATGAGGGAAGAGGAGAAATGCTAAGGACATTCCTGCAACTGAATATCACTCATCACATTTCAGGTGAAGTCGCTCTTGCAGTGAACGACCAGGAAACAGGGACTCAAAGGTTTTAGTGAGCTTGTTATAAAATCCCAGAGAGCCTCATAGTGTTTTAAGTCTCTTGGGAACATCATCTTGTGTATATGTGGAAGAAATCTCGAATGGGCAAAAAAGAGCAGGCACATTTCTTGTTTTTCTTATCTGAAATCAGAGAGGATTTTTCTGCCTATTTTTCTTTTTTTCGCTTTTCTGCCTATTTTGTATATACTGTATCTATTTCCAAATGTTTTTCCAACATTTTCCCTTCAGAGCTTCATCTGAGAGGTAGAAAGGGCATGAATTCTAATTCTAATTTTGCAGATGAAGACACTGAGACATAGAGTAAATAATTTGCACAGGATTGCACAGGTAATTAGCAAGGGTGGGAAGAGAAAGTAGGGAAAAGAGCTGTTGTTTGGAATGGGTTACAGTATTTTGATTACACATTCCTATCAAAAGCACCTTCAACACACACATATTTTATTGATTATACACCTTTACTATTGTACAAATATAGTGTGTATTCTTCAAGTTTTACACAACAGTGGAATTTTTAAAAGATGTGATAAAATGAGTATAAATGAAAGTGCTGATATTTTCTTTCTTTACCCCAGCTGTACACACACCAGGGTGTGATGACTCCTACCCTCTAGTGACCATGTCTTAATGATTTACTTCCCTTGAATGTGAGTAGGACCTGCAACCTTCTAATCAATAGGTATTGCGAGGGTGATGGGATATCCTTCTTGAGATTATGTTCCAGTATATGGAAAAGGTGGAGATGGAATTAAGATTCCTAATAGTTGATACTGAATTACTCAAAAGAGAGATTATCTTGGTGGGCCTGACCTAATCAGGTGAGCTCTTTAAAAGAGGACCTACACCTTCTCTAAATCATATACTTAAAAAGCAGAGACCCTATCTTTTTGTCACTGGCTCTTTTTTTTTTCCTTTATTGATTCTAGTGAGAGAGGAACAGAGGGACAAAGAGAGGGAGAGAAACATGGACTGGTTGCCTCTTGCACACACCTTATCTGTGAATTGAACCTGCAACCCAGGCATGTGACCTGACCAGAAATCAAACTGGAACCTTTCGGTTTATGGGACGATGCCCAACCACCTGAGCCATACCAGCCAGTGCTCTGTTGTTAGCTTTTAAGAAACAAGCTGCCACAAATTCTAAAGGCACAATTTTGTCAACAACCCAAGGAAACTTGAAAGCAGATCCTGCCTGAGTCAAGTCTCTAGATGACGATGCAGCCCTGCCAACACCTACATTTCAGCCTTGTGAGATCCTGAGCAGAGCCAGGCTGTGCCTGGGCTCCTGACCCACAGATACTTGAGATAACAAACATGCGTTCTTTAAGCGACGGTGTGGCAGTAATTGTAGCATGGCAATATAAAACTCAGACACTGTGGGAGGTCTTTTGACCCTCCTGCTTTTGTATAACTTATTTTGTAGTCAAAAACTTGAATACTTACCAAGCACTTGGCACTCTGCTCAGCATTTTACCTTCAAGATCTCATTTAATCCTTCCCAAAGCCTTATGGAGTTGGTACTTTTGTGCCTATTTTGGGGGTGAGGAAACACAGTCAGCAGAATTAATTGTCCCCAGGTCCCACAGTCAGAAATGAAAGGCAAGGGACTCAAGCTTTGGCTTGGAGCTGAGAAGGAAGTCAGTTCGTCTAGCTTCTCTTCTGTTGCATCCCAGTGACCCCATAGTGCTCTACAACATACTCTGCTGAGTCTTGAAAAGTGAGGCACGTTAGGCTGCCCTACCCTTGTGCAAAATTTGGCTCTGAGAATAACCACAAAATCTCTTTTACTTAAGGGGTCTAGTCCACAACCGTCTTCAAATACTACTCTGGCAGTGTTCCCATTCCCCGTTTTTCTAGGACAGAGCTAACAACCTGCTCCCTTAAGAGGAAAAGTTGAGAAATTGTTTTCTCCACTGTATCAATCTGGATTCTGACAGAACATTAAATGAAGGACTATTACAGATGTAGAACGAGATGGGAAAGTATCCAGGAACTAACAATAACACAAAGCTTTTTACCACCCCAGGTCTAAAGGCACAAGGAGAGGGAGTTATGGTATCAGAGGGTTAAAGTGGTAGAACCCACCTCTTCCCCTCTCCCCAGGAGCTTTCCCTATAAAGAAAAGCAATTACTGTAAAAACCTCAGTATGGCAGGGAGGGAGCAAGACAAATACCCTGGTGCACCCTTAACAGGAAGTCAGCCCTTAGCTAGCCTTTCTATTGGATTTTTATTAATACCACTCACACGCTCTGAATGCATTTACTTCCACACTCATGCATTGTATGGCCTGTATCTCTTAAGTGGCAACAGTGGATTCTGTGTGTAGCTGTTGCTTATGCATGAGAAGGAGTCTGTGTGAGGACCATCTACCAGGGCTATAAAGATACTAGACTGTAAAGTTTAAACCATTGAATGACTTAATATTATTATACACCTAAAACCTATATAACTTTATTAACCAATGTCACCCCCAGAAGTTTAATGAACAATAAAATTAATAAATAATAGTAATGGAGCATGGAGTTCTGGGAGGCAATTTGATAGTGACCTCCCTTTCATGCTGTTCTGATGACCTAAAGTGGAACAACTTGCCAAAAACCACTGCTTTTCATGAATCAACTTTTCACCTGGGTACAACTCTCCTAGCAGCTGTTGTCCCAGGTTTCAGACCATGCAAGTCCATCTCTCATCAGATCCAGGGACCAAGTAACATAGAAAAATTCTTGGTTTCCATGTCTGCCTAGCTGGTTTCCATTTTGTTCTAGTGAGAAAGGACTTTTGCATGACTGCAATGGTGAGCAGTCAAGCTGCACTTGCTTCTGGCTCTGCCACCTACGTGCAGGTGATTGGGCCTCCGTGGGCACTGCCCAGAGCTGCAGGGCCAGCCTCTCTGAGCTTCACTTACTCATCAGTCAAGTGGAAATAACAGTATTGATTCATTCCATAAGATTGATTCATTCATTTATTCATTCACTCATTCATTCAACAAATCTTAGATTGCCTACTGTAAGCCAAGACAGCCTTAGTAAGCCACATTTAAGAAACTATGATCAAGAAGAAAAACCTGAATTTTCTAAACCAACTCAATTTTAAATATTTAGACCATTTATTCCTTAAAAGTGATAACTATTTGCTGAATGTCTTTTAAGTAACAGCTCTCTTTTTTCTTTATTTTTTATTGTTGTTCAATTACAGTTGTTCCCATTTTTTCCCCATTACTCTCCCCTGCCCTACCCACCCCCACCTTCCACATTTAATCCTCTCCCTACTCCCATTGTCTTTGTCCATTGGTCCTTTATCCATGTAAGTAACAGCTTTCTTTATTTTTTAAAAAAGATTTTATTTATTTATTTTTAGAGAGAGGGAAAGCGAAGGAGAAAGAAAGAGAAATATCAATGTGTGGTTGCCTCTCACATGTGCCCCACTAAGGATCTGGCCCAGGCATGTGCCCTGACTGGGAACTGAACTGGCAACCCTTTGGTTTGCAGCCCGAGCTCAATCCACTGAGCTACACAAGCCAGGGAGTAACAGCTTTCTTAACTACATTACATACATGAGCATTTATTCAGTTATGTATAAATCTCCATTCAAGACCCGTTAGGTTCTGAAGTTATGTAGATGAATGTCTCCGTCCTGAGAGTGTCATGGGGAAGTCTGATATCAATGCATAATCAGACAGATATTTTTTAAAGGAGAGAAAAATGCAAAAGAATATCCATAAGGCACCCATCCTGGGTTATGGGAGAAGAGAGATATGGTAATATTTGTATTTCTAATGGCTAATTTGATTCCATGGACTTGAACAAGAAAAAAAAAAACCAGTTAAGGTCCTACTGTGGTGTCCAGACAAGAGATGACGAGGCCCTGAAGTACAAGGACATTGAGGGCAAAACAGCAAAGGAGTTGTTTGGAGATCAAAGGCAACACATTTGGCAGAAAACGTTATTGCCAAGGTATCAAATGGAAAAAGGGAGAAGGGAAAAGAAGGAATGAAGACTCCTCTCCAATTTCTAGTTTGAGTGATCTTATTACTTCCTCCTATCAGACCTACCCTATCAGGGTAGGTATTGTCATTTTACTCACAGAACCTTAAGATCAAATAACTAGTAAAGTCAGGGTCAAAATTCAAACCCAGGACAGACAGATACCAAAGCTCATGCTTTTCTATTGCAGTTTCAGCCTCCTCCAGGATCTTGATTTTAATCTGACCATGTACCCCTCTTCTTATATCCAGAACTCTGCTCCTTGACCCATTAGATGGGACAGGGGAAAAGAAGGGATGTGGCTGGGTTAGAGATGGTAGAGGACAGGCAAAGGTAGGGTCTGATAACCAGGCTTCATTTCTTTTATTTATTTATTTATTTTTAGACAGAGGAGAAGGGAGGGAGAAAGAGAGGGAGAGAAACATCAGTGTGTGGCTGCTCCCACATACCCTCTACTGGGGACCTGGCCCACAACCAAGGCATGTGCCCTGACTGGGAATTGAACCAGTGACCCTTTGGTTCAAAGGCTGGCATTTAATTCACTGAGCCATACCAGCCATGGCCAGACTTCACTTCTTTTTAGCATCCCCACCCCTCTTCTTCACCAGCAGATGCATGGTTTTCAGGGTTTGCTTGGTAACCTGGTCCTGTCTATAGAAGTCAGCACAGACAGTCACTGCAGTGGTCTCTGCCAGTCAGATTTACTGGGTTGCTCATGGCATCTCCAGACTTGGGATGAATCCAACATACTCCAGAGGGAATAATCTCCAGATGGGGATTATTTAACTCTTCCGAGTTTCCTCTGGATCTGCACAACAGTTATAAGACAGCTGTGGGGAAAGTGGAAAGCTCCTCTTTCCCCATTTTTTTCTTTGAGGCTTTGCTCCCAAAGACTAGGGGCCTGGTGATTCAGATGACAGATTGGTGCCATCTTCAGCCCAAAGCTCTACATCATCAATGATTTCCAAGGTAACAAAGGTGTTCCCTTGCAGCAATGGAGCCCAGAGATGGTACCCAGCCATCATCACTAGCTGTCCAGCTCTTTTCCTCATCTCAACGTGCTTGCATATCTTTTTTTTCAAATTACCCATTCACAGCTGTTCCAAATTGCCACAGAAAATTTCAAGGAATGCTAATGGCCCAGAGTTGAGTTGGTTTCCTAACTCTAGATCAGCTGCAACTGTCCTCAGCAGCACTCTGTGAATTTAGCCCCGTGACATGTGTTAGACTTGGAGACATGGGAGAAGTTTCATGAGGAAGTTTGCTAAGGATAAAATTTGATCTCCTAAGTTTTTCTGCTATCATAATAGGTAGAGGAAAGAATTGTCCTTGATTCATAGAATAGGTGGTTTCAATGAAAGTTAGTGATAAAATTTCTGAAGCAAATTCTGTTTTCCTATTGATTCCATTTTATAGTAAGAAATATGTTGCTGCAGAAGATGGGGGGAAATCCTTGGCCTCTTAATTCACGAGGCATCGTATGTTTTAAAAGAAATATGACCAGAACTCTTCAGTCTCCTAGCCTGATAGGCAATGAAAGGCTTTCGCTTATTTTTCCTTCTATCCATGTATAATTTGTTGCCTTTTTTCCAACAGTTTGTGTCATTAATAAGTCACAAAGAATAGATTTTGACTACTTTCTGCAAAAAGTCACCCCCTACATTAGGAATTGTATACTCTGAAGCTATTGAAAAGAAAGGCCTTGCAAGGGCAGGTTCTTCACCTCCCTGAGTCTTTCTCCAACGTCAAGGTTTGAGTTCTACTCATGATTCTGAAACTCTCCCTTGTGACTTTGGATAAATAACTTTCCTGTGCTCAAATTGCCTTATGTATGAAACAAAGATGGTAGTGCCTGCCCCCACCCACTTCTCAGTGACATTTTTTTTTTTAATTCAGTGAGAAAATCTGAAAAGCACTTTGGATTGCTCTAAGGGCCTGTTACTTTAGAAACACCTTTTTGTCCATCAGAGCCACACAGCCATGGCAGCCAGACACAGGCCACAAAGGCTCTGGATGCTAAGACAACTTCTAAGAATGTTGAGAATGAAAAAATCCACTTACTGATTTCTTTATCAAAGATACTATGTTTGAAACTTCATATCTCATTTAATTTATATGACTAGGTGAGATACTTTATTTCTCTGGACCTCCATCATGGACATAAAATAGTGCCTGCTTCACAGAGTGGTTGTAAGGGTTAAAGGCAGAAATGAAGGCAACGCACTCAGCTAGGTGGTCAAGAAGCATAGGCTAAGTTTCCTGTATTAGATGTTATGATAGATCGGTCATTGAGACCACAGTGGCCAGGAAGCAAACAAAATGGATATGTATGTGTGTTCTTTGATGCACTAGCCACTCCTATAAAGAGCATCGGGATTTTCAAGAAAGAAAAAAAAAACATTAAAAAACTAAGCCCTGGCTGGGTAGCTCAGTTAGAATGTTGTCCTGATATGCCAAGGTTGCCAGTTTGATCCTCAGTCAGGGCACATACAATAATCAACCAATGAATGCAGAAATAAGTGGAACAACAAATCAGTGTTTCTCTCTAAAATCAATAAATACATTTTTTAAAATGACTAAGCCTGGAAGATGTGGAGACCCTATCTGTAATTGGTAACCAAGAGGCCTTCCGCATAGATAACTCTAGGTCTTAGTGCTGAAGGTCTAGTCTCCTTTCAAGACAGGTGCAGCATTAGCTTGAACCTGGCAGATGGCTAGTGGATCAGCAGCAATAACAGGAATGTAATTTAAGACACCCCATGCCCTCTCAGTGCAGAGAACTTCTCCCCAAGATGAGTTCAGTCTCTGGCTTTTTCTTGTTTCCTCCTCTAAGCAATGATAGTTTGGTACCTCCAGCCTCTCTCCTGACATCAATTCCCAGTCCCAGTTCATCAGAGACTTTGTGTTGGTACATCACTCTCAGTCTTTTCCTCCTTATCTGAAAAGTGGTTTTATTGAGCCAGAGGTGAATTACCTAAAGCTGGAATAATTGCTTGCTGTTTCTTTGCTTCTGTCCATTACTGGAAAGCCATTCAGACTTTAAATGGTGCCCAACTTCTCTTTATCTCCCTAGATTATGTCCCTCTTATGTTTCTATAGCATCCATAGGATGATATGACGTCTTTGAGGCCACGGATTCAATCGGGGCTCAAAAGAAAAACAAGGTCTCCTCCTTCCTCATTCTGGGATCTTCTCGCTTCCTATCCCAATGGCCTCTTCTCCCATAAACATAAATGTGATTCCCAACTAAAAACTGGACATAGAAAATGGCCTAAGCTGAAAAGAATTATTAGCAGGTACTTACACTAGTGTTTTCTCAAAGTGTGATCCTCTAACCAGTAGCACCAGCATCACCTGGGAACTTGTTAGAAATGCAAAATCTCAGTCACCACCCAAGACCCACGGAAGCAGAGAGTCAAGTCCTCCTGGTGATTGTGTTGCGTGCCGAAGTTTAAGAACCTGTGGTACAGACTATGCCAAAATCACATGCCTTGATTATGTAAGGCCATTAAATAGCTGCGGATGCATGAAATTGTGTTTGGATTTCACAAGTAAGTTTGAATTACAAGTCTGTTATTTTACCCAGAAAGCAGGGTAAGTTCATACCTTTCAAGGGTCCAAGGTTCCACTGAAATTAGCACAAGTGTTCTCAGGGCCCTGTGGAATCACAGACCTGGCAGAAGATAAACAGGACCCAGGGTAGACACAGCTAGATGCAGGCAGATGTTTCTCTGGATGGAGCATATACTCTGTCCAATTCGACAGACACATTAAATCTCTCTCCAGTCTTACACTATGGTACTTTACCCACAAGTTTTACCTTCCTAGTCTCAGAAGATATTTGAGTGTGCTACCCAGCCTAAATCCTATTAACTCTTTATGTGAGATTTTCGGTGTGTCCCAGCCAGGACTGTCCGATAAAAATTTCTGTGATGTTCTATTCTGTGTGCCATAGAATGTTTAATATCAGTGCTGTACAGTGAGGTAGCCACAAGCCATGTGGAGCTATTGAGTACTTGAAATGTGGCTAAGGGCAATGGAGGAACTGAGTTTTCAATTTTACTCTATTTTAATGAATTTGTATTTAAATAGCCACATGTGGCTAGTAACTACCCTTCCAAACAGTGCAGGCCTAGATACATCAATCTAATATCTTAGACAGTTGATTAAATAAAAAGCTTATTGTACACTTTCAAAGAATATTTAGAAAGCTCACAAGCTGAATCTAGAGTAATCTTTCATAAAAACCGATGAACCACTTTTAAGGTCAGTCCAAAAGTGATTATATTTAAATCATATATTAGGGTAGTTTGACAAAGTTAGAAGCCTTTAGTGATGGGGCTAAGTAATTCTAGGGCCAAAATTTTATTGGTCAAGAAAAATGAAGCCCACTTTCTTCATCTTCCACCTACAATGATTTCAGTTTATAAAATAATGATCGAAAACCAAGGAACAGTCTCTCTTTTTTGCTTTCCAGTTGTATTGAGAAATAATTGATATACATCATGGTATACATTTCAGGTATACAGCATGATGGTTTGATTTGCATACATTGTGAAATGATTATCCATAACACGTTCAGTGAACATCTGTCTTCTATATAGATACATTAAAAAAAGAAAGAAGAAAAGGAAAAAAGGTTCTTCTTGTGAAGACAAGTCTTAGGACTTACTCTCTTAACAACTTTCTTATATACCATACAGCAGGGCTAGTGATACTACATTGTACATTGGATGCCTAGTCCTTATTAGTAGTTATTTATCTTATAACTAGAAGTTTATACCTTTCAACGATCTTCCCCCAAGTCCCCCTACCACCCCCCCGCACAACTCTGATGTCTTTTGTATGAGTTTGTTTGTTTGTTTGTTTTTTAGATTCTACTTATAAGTAAGATTACGCAGTATTTGTCTTTCTCTAGTTTATTTCACTTAGCAAAATGCTTTCAAGATCCATCCATGCTATCACAAATTGTAGGATTTCCTAATTTATTATGGACACTTAGGCTGTTTCCATGTATTGGCTATTATATTTTAAAATGCTGTTATGAACATGAGGATGCAGATTTTTTTTTGAATTAGTATTTTTGTTTCCTTTGGATATATTCCCAGAAGTAAAATTACTGGATCATATGGTAGCTCTGTTTTAAAAGAAACTTTAAGGGTCCTTCATACCATTTCTAATAGTGGCTGCACCAATTTATATCTCCACCAACAATGTGCAAGAGTCCCCTCTTCTCCATGTCCACACCAGTATTTGTTATCTCTTGTCTTTTTTTAATATACATATTCCAAACTGTGTTTTTCAATAGCAGTTTAGATTCAGTATTATTTTGTATTAGTTTCAGGTGTATAGCATAGTGTTTAGATAGTCATGTACTTTACAAAGTGTTCCCCTGATATTTCAAGTATTCACCTAGCACCATACATTGTTAGTACAACATTACTATTCTCTACGCTGTACTTCACATCCCCATGACTCTTGTGTATCTACCAATTTGTACATCTTAATCCCTTTACCTTTTTCACTCAGTCCTGCAAACCCCCTCTCCTCTAGCAATCATCAGTCTGTTCTCTGTACATATGAATCTTTGTCTGTTTTGTTCATTCATTTCTTCTGTTCTTCAGATTCCACATATAAGTGAAATCATATGATATCTATCTTTCTCTGTCTGACTTATTTCATTTTGCATAATATCCTCTAGGTGCATTCATGTTGTCACAAATAGTAAAACTTTGTTCTTCTTATGGCCAAGTAATATTCCATTATATACATATACCATAGCTTTTTTATCCATTCATTTATTAATGGGTACTTGGGTTGCTTCCATATCTTATCTTTTTGATAATAGCTATTCTAACAGGTGTGAGGTGATATCTCATAGTGATACTAGTTTGCATTTCCTGGATGATTAGTGATGTTGAGCATCTTTTTATGTACTTGGTTTTCCAATAATCTCTCTTAAAAAAATAGCTAGAGACTCTTTCAGCTTCAGTTTTTCACATGAATTCAGAAAGAAAGAACATTATTTCCCTTTTACATTCCTGTCCTCTGAGCTTCACTCCAGTTTGAAGGTGTTGTCAGGCTCAAGAACAACACTATTGACACTCAGAGTGGGCTTAAGGTAGAAGTGATCATATTCACCCAAACTAAAATGTTCATCTTGAGAATGAAGATGAGCAAATAAGGAGTGACTGTGAAATTAATGACTAATACTGGCCCCTTAACTGGAGATCCAAGTTTAATTGTACCTAGAATTTCTTTTCTGGCTGAAATTTAGCCAAATTGGATTGTAGTAATAAGTGAGTTTGATTACTTACTTTCTTCATTGGTTCTGACATCTCTACCTGCAAAAATAATCCAAAGTGAAGCACTTTTTTCTAATCTAAATTTCCTATGAATAAAGCTTTGACAAAACATTTGCCAATCTTGACATTCACCTCTTCTAAACTTATTAAGTCAGTTAATGGATGCTCAGAGTTTGCAACGTTCAGGAGACTATTAAATATGCTTCCAATATCTAAGGGATAAATATGCCTGCTGGCAGTGGAAATACATTGTTATACAGAATAAAGTGCAAGATAGAAAATAGGCAGAGTTGGTCATTAAATATGCCAAGGATTGTGTTATAATCTCCCACATTAATTGAGGTCAATATGGTTAATCATATTGGTATATATAAGAACTTAAGCAAGTGCAGATTATTTTAGCCTTACAATTATTCTATTTTTTATTCTACTTTATTTTAGCCTTGCAGTTTTATATTTATAAATGAAATGTTCAACATAGATGGGTGGTAATATGAACAACAGAAAACAATCTACTTAATGGAATCCTCTGCACCCTTTAAAAATAATGTTACAAAACAAAG
>PVKM010026057.1:0-19576 GCA_004027735.1 Carollia perspicillata | reverse complement strand
GATGGCAGGGAAGTCCCCACCGGCACACTGCTCAGAGTGTTTCAGGGCAAGGATGGGTCTAGGGCACCTTCTCACAGTGAGAGGAATGTTTCAGGGAACAAGTGTTAAGTCACTTGACAATGACCCACAGAGAATGAGTGTGCAGCCAAGAATTGAACTCAGGTATTGGGGCCACACAGGTCCATGTTCTGTACCTCACATCTCCCCCTTGCAGTTTCTCTCCAGGCCTACAATTAGGTGTAGAGAGTAGGGTGCGGGGTGCACACATCCCCATCAGCATGCCCCTAACAATGGGCGCACCCGGGACAGGCGGCTCCCCCGCCCATGGCAGCGTCACTGCCCTTCTCGCAGTGCCGTGCAGGAGAGGTATCTAGATGAGGTCCAGGGTGGTGGCGTAGGTGCACGATAATCAGCTTCTGGCTAAGTAGGTGAGGTATTCAACAGCCTTTCATCCAACAGACATTCATTTACTCAGTATGAAGAGGACATCAGGGGACTGGTGAGGAAAGAGGCCAGTAATGTGAGGGAAATTGCCTCTGCCCTCCCTCCAAAGGATTGTTGGAAAATAGTTATGATAACTCAGTCTCTCTCTTTCTCATACGCACACACAAACTTACACACGTGTATGTATACCTGTGTATATATTAGTGTAGTTATATTCTCTCTATATATACACATACATACATACACATATATCTGTGTGAATAATGAGAATTGACACATATGTATGCATAGTAGATTCTCGTTATTCCCAGTAGTTATGTTATATGGACACACATATGAAGTTTGTCCAGAAGGTATTCAGCCAGGTACTATGAAAAATAGAGACATTTATTGAAAAAGATATAAGACACATTGTACATAGGACAATGACACCTCAGTCCCCTTCAAAGTTGACACCTTGGCACCTCACACAGTCTCCCAATTGCCATCAGCTGCCCTGTTGTACTTTCCTGTATCTCATGGATGGTCTGAAACCTCTTCCTTTTCAAAAGTGGTTTTAGTTTGGGAAAAAGTCAGAAGTCGCAGGGCACCAAATCTGGGCTGTAGGAGGGCTGAGTCATCTGGGTGATTTGATGTTTCACCAAAAAGCTCTGCATGACACGTGATGCATGAGTGGGTGTGTTGCTGTGATGAAGCTGCCAATCACCAGTTGTCCATAGCTTCAGCCTTCTGAATCATCCGAATAGTTTCCACGGAGAAAGGTTTAAGCTTAACACAAAATCTGATACAGATTTGTTGCTCTACTTGCTCAGTCATTTTGAATGCGACGGTCACACAGTACACACGTCACTCAACCGTGACTAGTAAGTACAGCGAAGTCGTCCTTGTTCCCATAGGCTCATTCCAGTCCGCTCTCCTTGGCTGCCAGGTCACATTGATGTCCCACAGACCACTCTGTTATATTAATAATGGCTGGACTTTTTCCAGACAGACCCCATATACGTGTGTGTATATACATATACTATATATTGTACAATTTATGTGTATGTGTGTATATATGTATATGCTGGATGGCTGGATATTATATTAGGATTTGTTAGTTACCAGTAACTGAACTTAGGAAGGAAGAAGTAGAATTGTTGCAGGGCACCTTGGTACAGCTGAATTCCAGCATGGCGGGCGGTGTAGAGATGCTGCTCAACCGGACCTGGAGGCGCGAGCACCCCCGGGACTCCCTTCGCCCCGGTCTCCCTGCTTCTTCCTGTTCCAGTGAACATGGCTTTCCCACTTGGCCTGGGGCATGGCCATCACCGGGTTCTACATTTTGAGTCCTGTTGCTTCCATGTTCAGAGTCTCTCTTTTGCTTGTTGCACCCCTGAACCAATCTGCTGAGAATGGAAAAAGGGTGAGAGATGTGGTATCTTGGCTGACGGGCTTGAACTTGATGCAGTCAGGGAGATGGGGTTCGTGGGAAGATAGCGACACCTGTTCAGACTCCACAGTGGATACAGGAGAAGAAGCTCCAGGAGAGCAAGGTGCCATTGCCAGGGGCAGGGAGGGGCTCTGGGAAGACCTAACAAACTACGTCCATTACAGGCACACATGAAATGCTTTATAAAGAGTTACTCATGTTTTATTATTATAATAAATATTTTATATTTGATACATATATAACATAAATACACGTATAAATATACATATGATACAATATTTTATATATTACTGTATTTGAGACCAAGGGGATGGCAAGATTCTTCTAAGTGACCCTGGCATGTGAAGGGTAAAGTAGTGTCACGTCTAGCTGGGGTCAGAGGCAGCACCCCAGAGGCGATGGCGCGGGGCTTCTCCTTGGTTGGTGAGCAGGACAGGGACAGGCTGTGATCAGAGGCAGCTGCTCCTCGCTGTGTAGAAACATAATGTCTTGGAGACAGAAGGATGCGATGCACCAAGCCAGTCTCCGGGCCTGAATCCTGTATTCGGAGTCCACTAACCGTGTGCCCTCGATTAAGTATTCACTGGTCTGAGTTTAGTGTTTGCTCCTTGTGAACTGCAGGGGAATAACATCTCCCTCATGGTGACTTTAAAGAGGTGAAGCAAAATCATGCGCTTTGGAGTCTGGTGGAGTAAGCATTCAGTAATGCTGGTTTCCTTCTGCTGTCTGGGTTCACCCAGCTACTCAGTGGCAGGTGCGTGACTGGAACCTACAACCCCTGACTGAGGCCGATCCCCTCCCCACTGTAGTGCCTCTGCTTCCTGAACGAAGATGCTCTTAAAATCACTGCTGCCTCATGACCCGACCTGCTCTCCCTGCGTGCTGTGGCTCCCGTGGCTCACAGGAAGGCAACTGCCTGGAAAAGCACAGGAGACCCTTCCCTCGCTCTTTCCCTGCCTCACTTGAGACACATCAGGGATCAAGCTGGAGAGTGTGGAAGTGCTTGCCTTTGAGGACAGTGGGATTAATTCAAGGCTGGTGGTATTAACACCTTTACCCATCAGTGCAGATCTGAGCCAGTCGGAGCGAGGACTCTTGCCACGCAGAAGTCCTGTCTCTCTTGATTAAAGAGGAACACTTTGAAAAAATGATTAGGACTCTAATGGCATTCACATAAAAGGGAGACCTGTCCACTTAGGCTAGTTTGGCATTACACTACCCACCAGATGAGAGATGGGCGTGATGTCAGAGCAAACAGCTGCCAAACTGTGAAATGAGTTTGTGCATCAGATGCACAAACTCTCTGGGCCTCATCGTCACTATTCCAGCAAAAATAACAGCATGAGATCAAAATAAGGCAAAAAAAAACCCCCACCAAATCTAGATAAACTTTATTGGGACCTTTTGAGTGCCAGAGACTAACTACTTTCTATCAATTATCTCATCCTCTAGTATCCCTATGAGGTGGGGACCACTATTGTCTGTTACCCGCCCTGCACAGGTGAGGGTGGAGAGCCCAGAGGGGTCTAACCTCTAAAATGGGTCCGTAGAGGACAGTTAGACTTGAGTGGGGTGTGGGAGGGTCCTAATTCCTGTCTGGCGGTAACAGGACGGAGCTGGTTTCAGGGCCGAGTGCAGGAAGGAAACCAGGAGTCCCTGCCTGCCTCCAACAATCCAAGGAAGGGAAGTCTGATAGCTGGTGTCTAGGGAGGCTCCCTTTGTGTTCCTACCAGATAGCCTGCGTTGGCTCCCTTCCCTGAGCCAGTGTCTGCTCGCAGGTTAGAAAACACAAGTAGTTGAATCACTGAGACTTGTTGGTATAAATGGTTCTCCTCTTTCCTTTGCCTGTGTCCTGGACCCATGGGGAGGAAAAAGAAATCCAGCAAACAGCGGGCCAGATCAGTGATGGGGCCTGAATGAGCTGCCGAGGTGGGCTTCCCGGTACTCAGCTCTAGGACGGGGCAGACTCAGCATCCACCACAGGCACGGGCAGCGCTGGGAAAGGGGTCACCGACAGCAGGGGGGCTTACCAGTCAACTACCAGGTGGTTGAGAGCGAGCCAGTTTCCAGGAGTCGGACAGGAAGAGGCTGATCTAGACACACCTGGTTCTCCTCCCCACACTCACAGGCAGAGCCGGCACCGCCCCCAGCCCCCAGGGGAGGAGCAGGGGCGTTGCACTAGTGGAGAGTATAATTCATGCGCAAAGACGCATCAGGTTATCGGAGTGAGTGGACCTCTCTAACGATTCTGCAGTGGAAAGCGGGGCGGAGCTGCTGTGTGTGCGCACCATGGGCGCAAGTGAATGTGTACCCACGTCAGTATTTTTATTTTACTTATTGATCGTTCTTCAATATACTTTTTATTTTTCAATTACAGTTGACCTACAATATTATATTAGTGTCAGGTGTGCAACATCATCGTTAGACATTTATTTAACTTATGAAGCCATCACCCTGATAAGTCCAGTGCACTAATAAGTGATACATACTGACACTATCCAAGCAGTAGTTTTACTAATATCTTACCTTGACAAGACACAGAAATTGAAATATCATCACAAAAAAAATTAGCTTTAAGGAACAGAAACTCTTAAAACTGCAAGTGCGTGGGTCAGTGATTTGGAAGACCAAAGCCCTTGCAGGATGTAAACATTCCTTCTTTTTTGCCCCAGGATTCAGCATCAGCCCTGTATTCAGCTGAGCTGATGTCCAGAGAAGTCAGCTAGTGTTGCTATCTCTGAGAGTTCGATTCCGGCCTTCCTATTTTTGGTGGAGGTCTTTCGGAAAGACCAGTGGACTCCATAAGAATCAGCAGAGGTGTGAACAATTAGTTAAATAAGTGGAATAGATTGGGTCATCATGACAGAGATGGGAAAGGAAAAACGGAAACACAATTGTCCTCTCTCCCTCATCCCGCATCCCTGGAGAGAAGGCGGCTTTTTCCTATTCACCTTGGGAATGAGAGAGAATAACAAGACATACCTCACAGCACTTCCAGCATCTTCGGGTAGGTTCTTAGGAGGAGAGAGTCCAGCTGAAAAACTCATTAATTTCAATTAAGTAAAAAGAAATCCATAGTAATGCAATGTTAGCCGTCTTGCAGTAAAGCCATCATTTCTAGAAATGGGAAAGGAATACTCCTTAAAGAAACACTATCTCCCTTTTGATGCTGCTAAGAGGCAAATATTGACCAGGCAAAAAGAAAAGCAAAGTTCAGTCTTTTTTCAGCAAGCTAGAGGTTGGGAGGATGATAAAACTGAAACCTATTTATCTTAAATTTTGCTTACATATCTCCTTACCCCTGCACAGTGAGGTAAAAAAGGTACGAGCTCAGAAGTTAGGTTGAACCGAGTTTGAATTCTAGCTCCCCTACAGGGGTATCCAGCCTTTTGGTGTGTCTGGGCCACACTGGATGAAGAAGAGTTGTCTTGGGCCACACATTAATACCACAAACACTAACAAAAACCGATGAGCAAAAAAAAAAGGTTTGAAGTAAATGTACAATTTTGAGTCGGGCCGCATTCATAGCCATCTGGGCCACATGCAGCCCACCGGCTGCAGGCTGGACGCCCCTGCGTACAACTTTGCTCCCAGGCACCCGGGCGCCTGTGCTCTCTGCACCTCAGTTTCCTCACTGACAAAACCAATGTAGCAATAACCAGGTGTTTCGTATAGACAGATTTATTTTTAAGTGTATTTTATGGATTATGCTATTACAGTTTTCCCAGTTTTTTCTCCCCTTTCTCCCCCTCTGCCCTGCAACATTCCCTCTGCCCCCCTCCAGCAATGTTCATGTCCATGGGTTGTGCATATAAGTTCTTCGGCTACTCTGTTTCCTATACCATTCTCAACCTCTCCCTGTCCATTTTATGCCTACCAATTATGTTTCTTATTTCCTGTACCTTGCTCCACCCCTTATTCTTCCCCTTCCCCTCCCCACTGAAAACCCTCCATGTGATGTTCATTTCTCTGGTTCTGTTCCTGTTCTAGTTGTTTGCTTAGTTTGTTGTTGTTGTTGTTTTGGGTTCAGTTGTTGATAGTTATGAGTTTGTTGTCATTTTACTGTTCATAGTTTTCGATCTTCTTCTATTTCTTAAATAAGTCCCTTTAACATTTCATATACTAAGGGCTTGATAATGATGAACTCCTTTAAATTTATTTACCTTATCTGAGAAGCACTTTATCTGCCCCTCCATCAAATAGACAGATTTCTAAAACGGAACAAAAGAAAATTAGCCAGGATCCGAAGGCTACATGGTTGGGAGGGAAGGAAGAAAGGAAGGGAGGGAGGGAGAGAGAAAAGAAGCTCCACTTTATTTGTTCAAATTGTTATGATAGTTTAAATTGGGTTTTACTATTAGAATACTGCAGGGAGGAACAGGACCATGGTAACGTATTCATTCCTCACCTGACAGATACTGACCGTGCACCTACTGCTTACTTGGAAGATGGCACAGTAGTGACACAATGTGACTTCGAAGAGGAACCTAAGGTTTCCTCTGCCTCGTTTTAGCACTTCCTGTTTGTCAAAGACAGTCCTGAGCTGCGATCTTGGGGGAGAGAGGGGAGTGGCATTTGGGGGTAGGAAAATCAACTTCTGAATGCATTTGGGGATTTCTTGTTTCAAATTTGGAGGATTTATGGTGCTCTTGTCTTTATGCCATCCTGGGCTTTTCTCTCTCTCATCTGGACTTTTCTATTTTTCCCTTCCCACGTGGCTGGCTTGATAAGACCGGTCAGGGGCTCCATCATCTTGGGAGAAGCCCCATTCTCAGGGACGCAGGCAGGAACCAGAGTGTGGTTCATAGAAGAGGAGGCTTTGTGCAGGGCCTTTAGACCTGCCCTCCAGTCTAGGACGGAGGAACCAATGGGCTAACCTTGAGGACTAGGATGGAGACCTGAGGTCTTCAGTGAGGTCATTGCCTAGGCTTCTGACCTTTGACCTCGATCAAGCTCTTTTGGCTTCAGAACTTATGAAGGAAGGGAAAAGGATTAATTAAAATTTGTCGCAGCTCAAATAGGCTGTATTACAGATTTGTAAGAATGAAAGTGACTATACAGAAAGCAAAGAATGAGCAAATGCTTGAGCTAAAACAGAACTTGGAAGTAATTTAGTCCATTAGCATCTCTTCTTTCTTGTTTCTCTTGCCGTTTTACAGAAGTGGAATTTGAGGCCCAGGAAGATCCATTTCCTTTGCAGCAGGCAGTGATTAGCAGGACTAAGACACCAAGTTTCTTGACTTGTTCCTATTGTGCCTGAGCTCTCTGTGGACTGACGCCAGGCGAGTTTCCATTAAGACTTTCTCAGAGACTCTCCCATGTGTCCCTTAAGCCAAGCCATCCTGCAAAATTGGATTTCTCCTCACGATAAGATTGTGAGGGGCAGGATCATCATTGATGAGTTATAGACGGGGTAGGGTCAAAGTTGACTCCTAAGTTGGATTGCTGGGTAAATGGAGGGGCCACCATTTGAAGCAGAATACAAGAGAAGCACGTTTGGAGAGAGAGGACAAATAAAATGTGTTCAGGTTTAGATATGAGTTGAAATCACAGTGGAAGCCAAGTGGGAGGGTCCACCAGGAAGCTGTATACCTGAGCTCACCATCTAAAAGGCTTTCCTCTTATCTAAAACCTTTCAAAATCTCACCTAATTTTCAAGACTCCACCCAAGCCTACCCATTCTGTGAAGTGGTCCCTAATTTGCCACCCCCTCCTGCTTCTCCCTGTGTGCACCCGTAACACGTTGCTGGTGCCTTGACTCAGCTGCACGAGAATCGTCTTCACAAATGTCCCTGGAAGCAGAGCCAGCACCAAGAGGCCGTGTGGCACTGTGACTAAAAGCACAGCCTCTTTCTCCACGGTGATTGCACCAGTCTGCATTCCCACCAACAGGGCGCAAGGGCTCCCTTTCCTTCCAGAGGGTATTATGCTAAGAAAAGTAAGACGGAAAAAGACAAATACCATATGCCTTCACTTATATGTGGCACCTACAGAACAAAATAAACCAAGAAACAAAAGTGAAACTCTCAGACACGGAGAGCAGACTGGTGGCTGCCAGACGGGAGGGCTGGGTTGGGGACCTGGGAGAAAGAAGTGAAGGGACCGAGAAGTACAGGCCGATACTTGCAGAATAGTCACAGGGATGCGAAGTAGAGCACAGGGAATATCGTCAACAATGTGGTGGCGGCTGCGTGGTGCCGGGCGGGTACTGGAAATGTCTAGGGGGCCACTTTGTGAGTATCTGATTGCCTAACCACTATGCTGTGCAGTTGAAACCAATACAAAATAATACTGAAAGTCACCTTCAATTGGAAAAAAATTAAAAGATCATTTTGGAGTGGGGCGGGGAATAGAAAGAGCACCTCTTCTTGGTCGACAGTGCTTGGGTCCAACCAGGGCCCCGCCAGTGTTTCTGACCTTGAGTGATTCATAGACCACTCACTGTCCTCATCTGTCAAGGGGGATGATAATTACGGTATTTGACCAGTTGGGTTCTCGTGATGCTTAAATGAACGTGTAAGTGCAAATTTCTTAGGCCAGCACGTGCCACCTCGCCTATGCGGGGCGGCAGGGTTCCCTTCCTTTTCTTACCCCTGAGAGAACTCCCTTGGTTCTCTGACTCCTCATCCGTTCCTCGGGTCTCAGTGTAGCACCTCTTCCAGCGAGTAAGTTCTTTAATTCAAAGTCGTTTCTTTTTTCCTTTGGCTCAGCAAGGATCCACTGCCCTCTGCCAGGATTCCCTGGAGGCTGTGTTTGATGTTGGAAATTTTAAACAGTTTCGGCGGGGCCGGGGTGGAGGGGGGACCTGTTTGAAAAAGGTGCCAGGGAAACAGCAAGGGCGAGAGTGGGACAGAGTGTCCCTGCTCACTGACCTGGAAATGACCTCGGGGGACTCCCCGAGCAGGCCTCACACCTGAGCCCGGGAACTTACGCTCACTTTGGGCAACAACGTCTGAAAAGCACTTTTTAAAATCCTTCCCTGCCAATTCTCACTGACTGAGCTGGGGCTGAAACAGAAAGGGTTTTGAACCATAACTGGCACGTCTGCAGCTGCAAATTCAACAGCAATTCACTTGTTACCCTGAGGGAGAGGTGTGAGTTGGCAGCTTAGAAATTTCGTTTTCACTCTGGTCTGCTGCCAGGAACACGGCTCACCTGTTTCCCGTGCTCTCCTTCCTGGTGGGAACCAAGGCAAAGGGCAGTCCTCGCCACCTGCACCTGCTGTTCCAGCCCAGAAGCTGACTGTCTTAACCCTTCTGCTGGTGGGTTTTAGCGGGGTCTTGGCCCTAGGTGTGGTCCATAGGAACCAGCTGGCTAGTGTTCTCCTGGCCCTGCCATGGTATTAGCATGACTAGAATGGTGGAAATTCTGTGTCATTCTCGACGTGGGAGAGGCGGGGCGGGAGGATGGTCCATCACTGAGATTTGGAGTCTGACCTAGATTGGCACGCTTGCTCTGTCGTCTCGAGCGAGTGGCTTAGCTTCTCTTTGCCTTAGTCCTTCTTTGTGACAGGACGTGATGGTTATAACCACACTGAGCTGTGTAGGGAAGGGTGGGAACAAACACCCAGTTCGTGGGCTGGCATGGGGGGATGTGCTCAATAATGGTTCCGGTGAAACCTTGCCGAGAAGATGGGTGGGGAGCTGTGAGTGAATCCAGTACTTTGTGGCATTACTTTTAGAAGGTGCGACCCCCAGGTGGATATACTTTGTGCCAGGGCCCTTGGTGTGGAGAGGCACACAGGCTGGATGCCATCTGCCAGTCCCTGCAGCTTGGTGCCCAGGTGCAGTACACGGTGTCGCCTGTTGTGCCGATGACCCTGGAGGCTGATTAACTGCATGTGGACTGGTCAGGGTTTAGCAGCACTGATCTTAGGAAAACAGAATCAAGTTCAGACTCACAGTGTTGAAGGGCTTTTAGACTGTGACCTAAAACCTCATTTTTTGCCTTATATTACCTTATATTAGCCTTATTTAGCCTTTTCCACAGGAACTTTTACTCCAAACAAGCAAATTCTTGTTACCGTGATCTTGGACACGGTCATGCTTGTGCATGGGAGGTGATTCAGCTGCATTGTGTAATTGGCCATCAGGGGGCAGTGTAGCACAGTGGCCAAGAGAAGGGCCCCTCTGCCTGTGCATGTCATTAGGCCTTGGCACTGGTTACCTGTGCCATCTCGGCCATTGTTTAATTCCTTTGTGCCTCAGTGTCTCATCCATATAATGGGGAGAATAATAGTACCTACCTCACAGGGTTATTATGAGGAGTTAGATGATTAATACGTGCAAGGCAGTAAGAACAGTGCCAGGCACATAGTGAATACTCGGTTAATGTGAGCTACCATTACCCTTTCCATCCATCGCTGCCTCCCATGGCGCTGTTTCTTTCCGTCCCCCATGAAGCCTTCACAGATGACCCTCTGCCGGAGTGCACTGTCCCCTCTCTGACTCGTGCAGCACTTAATGACTGTAACATTCACAGAATAATCATTTGTAGCCTATGTCTTACTTCTATGCACTCCATTTAATAACGAACTTCTACGGATGGTCTCCTTTTTAACCCCTTAGCTATTAGCTTCATGCCTGCCTCTATGCCCAACAAAGATTGGTTGAATCCCTTCTTAGGTCAGAGCTCTCGTGGCTGTGTATGACAGAAACCTCATCCGTATGAGCTGAGGCTGTAGAAATTTGCCTGGGGAGGAACATTGGTGGCTAGGACAGTGGACACAAATGCTAATAGGATTCTCTCTCTCTCCTTCCTCTTATGTACTCTCTTCATACCAGTATTACCTTCTCAGCTCTGGTTTGTGCCTGGCATCAAATAGCTACAGGTGCACGTCTTCCCAAATGAGAAAGACCCCCTTATTCCAAGTCCAGGCATCAGACCTCCAGGGAAGCATTCTGTTTGGCTCATCTGGACTCAAGTTTTTATCCATGAACCCATCTTTGTGGTTACAGATGTAACATAAGCAGACAGAAATACACATGAGCACTGTGTGGTCTGGAAAGTGTTTACAGAAGCAGCTTGCGTGACTAGAGGGGGAGGTGGGGGTGCCAGCAGCTGAGGCAGGAGCGTGAGGGCATCGAGCATGAATAGGCAGTGGTACGTGATGAGTTCAATTTCGGATACTATGAGTTGGAACTGTAAGTAGGATCTTTCAGGTTGATGAGGTTCAGGGCAGTTGTATATATGAATTCAAGTCTCAGGGGAGAGCTTAGAACTTGCAATATAAATTTGTGAGTTATAAGGATATAAAAATAGTTTAAAAATGTCCAAAGAGGACTCTTACCTCTAAGTAATATAGTAGGCTGTTGTAGTCTCACATTCCCATGCCATCAACTAGAAAAAAAATTAGTAAATTGCAAAGCTCACATTTTATTCTTTAAGATTTTATTTATTTACTTTTAGGGTAAAGGAGAGGGAAAGAGAAGGAAAGAAACATCAATGTGTGGTTGCCTCTCATGCACCCCCTACTGGGGACCTGGCCTTCAACCCAGGCATGTGCCTTGACTGGGAATCAAACCAGCAACCCTTTGGTTCTCAGTCTGGTACTCAGTCCACTGTGCCACACCAGCCAGGGCAAAACTAAATTTTAAAGACATCTGAGAGCTGTGATGTCAAAAAGGAGTAGATGAGTGAAAATTCCAGAGAGAAAGGGTCTTTTCAATGACCAGTCACTTATTTCCCAAGGGTCCTGCCTCTCTAGACACGAGCTGAGGACCCGGCATGGCATACACGATGGCCTCTCCTGCGGGGAGAAGCCAGCAGAGCAGGCGCTGACCACACAGGGCTAGCACCATGCACTAGAAACCAGAGAAGCCTAAGAAGAAAGGTGCATTTTTTCCTATGGGGACTATTAAACACACATGACTAAGAGAAATATAAGAGCTTATCCTATGAATTCTTTTTTTCCCCAGGGGCTTTATACAAACTTTTAATTACACTTCAAAGACTTCGTACAGTGCAACAGTGAGTGGATGGCCACAGTTAATATTCACAAGAGCCCGCGTGATCAAAGGTTAACCGCATCTGTGTTTTCATTCCCCTGTCCCTCAATGCTCCCGCAGGTTTCCTGTCTTGCCCAGTCTCCCAGGCTTCTTCTAGTGTTCATTATCAACCAGCACGTGAGACTTCCAGCTGGTCCAGTCTGTGGTCCTGGGGAGATGAAAGCCCTCTGTCCCATTCCCACCAAGACATGTTTTAATTGAACCCAGTTAGATGGGAGAGTAGGGGCTGGGAGTTTTTCCCCTTACAAAAATTAGCTCATCATCCTTTGAAACTTGTATGTGTGTGCCAAGAATTCTTAACTACAAACTTACACTCATGTAAAATAAAACTTAAGTATTACGTGGAGGGGAAGCATAACTTTTAATGCTCATGGCCCGGAATGGATGGAAATATATGAAATAAGCATGCACCTAGAGATGTTACAAATAGAAAGTGCAAAAACCCAGAGAAAGTAGAAGGAAGAGAATAAAAAGAGGAGAACAAAAGAGATTAAAGAGGATGTAAGTGTGTAAAAAAAGAAAATATACTCTCTGTTAACAATATAGTAATTGTCCGCCACTAGCAAGGTTGACACATCTCCCCCCAAAAAAGGAGGCAGAGATAAATGATATTGTAGCAAAAGGGAGCTGTGACTAGAAATAAAACAGTTATTAAAAAGAGAACATTATGAACAACTTTTTGCTGATACATTTAAAAACTTAAGTGAAGTCACAAATTTCCACCAAAATGTATATTACCAAACTGAAGAAGAAATAGAAAAACTGAATGATCCTATAACTATTCCAAAACATGTGGGTAGTTAACATCTACCCACAGATGCTCAATTGGGCTTACATGTGAGTTCTACAGACTTTAGAGGGACAGAGTTTTCCAATATTTCACTAAAAATTTTTGAGAATAATAAATGACTTACTTTTGGTACAGCCTGAGCTGGAATTAATTCTTTATAGCCATCCTTTTCAAATGATTATAATTAAAAACTCTATCCCCCCAAAAAATAACCAACTACTTGAGGATCCTGAGAAATAATAACAGACCAGTTGGGGCAAGAAGTCAAAACTTGAAGCTGACCAGTACTGTAAGGGTGAGAGAATAATTGTAAGTCAGAGACGTGATAAGGTCTTGTATCGAGAAGGTACAAGGGTAAGGGGGTGAAGCACATGATGACGGAAGACTTGACTTTGGGCGGTGAACACAGCGCAGTGTACAGAAGATGTACTGTAGCGTTGCACACTTGAAACTGATAAAATTTTATTAACCAATTCACCCTAATACATTTAGTTTAAAAAATAAAAAATGAATATACAAAGAATTTTTTAAATTCAATAAAAAACAACCCAATTTTTAAAAATGAGTGAAAGAGCTGAACAGACACTTTACCGAAGAAGACCTGTGGACGGCACATGGTCAGACACACGGCGCCCGGAGTCGCAGATCGAGCCAACACGGGTCACCTGTCCCTATGGCAGCTGAAACAGAAAAAACAAACCACACCGCATGCGCATCACAAGGACTAGTTTTACTCTATATAAATTTAAAAGAGTTTTTTAAAAAGTAAAATCAAATGACTAAAATTTCCCCAACCCTTTATGTCTTCCATGATCTGGCCCTCAAAACTGTACCATGCTATTATAATAATATAAAATTGTAGGGCAGGCTTACTCCTGAATACATATGCTCAGACCCCAAATCTAACAACACATAAAATAATAATATAACATGGCCAAGCCGAGTTTTTCCCCAGGATGCCTGGCTGAATCAAAATTATAAAAATTTATTATTATAAGAACTACATTCCAAGTTAAAAGAAAATTATTAATAAATGATCATCTCAGTGGATAAAAAATAAATTTATCACAATTTCACAGCCATTAAAACTTTTCTCAGATTTGGAATTGAAAAATATTATTCCCACAGACACACAAAAACCCTGCAGCAAACATTATACTCAGTCATAAAATATTTAATACATCCCCTTTACAATCAGGCAAAAGACAAGAGTGATAGCTATCACCAGTTATTTTTAGTATTTTATTGGAAATTTCTAGTCAGCAAAATCAGACAAGAAAAGGAAATAAAAAATAAGTGCATTGAAAACTAAGAATCAAAGAAAGCATCATTACTTGAAGATGAGATTTTTCTATATCAAAAATTTCAAAGAGCTGTAGAAAATTATTATAGTGCATTATAAAGTTTAGCAAACAAGGTTAGCCGAGAGTTTTTCTGATGAAGGACCAATATGCAAAAGTCAATTGCATTTCTATACATTATCAGCAGTCAAGTTGAAAATGCAATAACAAGTACCATTTACATAAAATTAAAATCCCCAAAATACATCTAAGAGAAGTTGTCCAAAAATTTTATGGTGAAAAATATAAAATATTATGTGAAAGAATAAAAGAAGATCCAAATATTAAGAAAGTGATACTATGCTAATGAACAGGAAAGCTCAATGTCATAAATATGTCAATTTCTTCCAGATTCATCTCTGAATTCATTAAAATTTCAATCAACTTGAAATTTTCATGGAAGTTGATAGACTGATGTGAGTAATCATAAAGGAGAACCAAGACAATTGGTAGTCACGACACCCCCAAAGGAGAACCAGAAAAAGAGGCTCACTCTGCCAGGGGGACTCTCTAAAGCTATAGTAATTAGTAATCTGTCCTCCTGGTGCAAAAAGAGACAACGATTCTGAGAGAACACAGAAACATACCCTCACCTATATATACTCAGTTATGATATATGATGTCGCTGCTGTTTCAGATCAATGAAAGTGATGGCCTGTTTTTCAATTGATGTTGATTACTAGTTATTCATATGAGAAAACAGTGATCGATCTTTTCTACACGTCACTCATAAAAATCACTTTCAGATGGATCTAAGATTTAAATGTGGAAAAAAACTTTAAACATTATTAGAAAACAGCGTAAGAGAATGTCTTTCAATCACAAAAAGGGTAGGATTTTTTTAACAAGATTCTAAAATGCACAGCCTATAAGGAAAAGTTTGATCACTTTGACTGCATAAATTTAGGAATTTCTGCTCATCAAAAGACCTGGACAACCGTGTGGTGATTGCCGGTGGGTGGGTACAAGAGGGGGGCGGAGGAGGGTGTGGTGAGGGTACATGGCGATGAATGGTGACTCGCCTTGGGGTGGTGAGCACACACTACTGTGCACAGATAATGTGTTGTGGAATTGAGCACCTGAAACCTGTATAATTTTGTTAACCAGTGTCACCCCAATAAGTATAAAAAAGGGGGAAAGTCACCACAAATACATGACCCAAAGCTGGAGTAGATATTTTCAAGATATATATAACCAAGAAAGGATTAGTATCCAGAATGTATAGTGAATACCTATGAAACAATACAAAGAGGCAAACCACAAAATAGAAAGTGAGCAAGAGACAAAGCAGGCATTTCACAGAATAAGAAACATGATTGGCTGACATATACATGCCAAAAAGTTACTAGCCTCATTGTTAATCAGAGAAAGGCAAAATAAAGGTATCACATTAAAACATTTTTAAAGTCTAACAATACTGAAGATGTGAAAAAGCAGGGATCACTTATTCTTGGGGCAGTGGAAACGAGAGCAGCCGTTTTGGTAGACCACTCGGAACACTCTTGTTGAACATGTGCGTGCCCTTTTGTCAGAGGCTGCACTGAGAGCAGACTCTACAGAAATGCGCATTTATACGCCGAGTGAAATTTAAGCCAGGCGGTGAGAGACAGATACCATGTGATCTCACCTATAAGTGCAATCTAATCAACAAAACAAACAAACGAGCAAAATAGAACCAGAGACATGGAAGTAAAGAACAAACTGACAGTGACCAGAGGGGAGGTAGGAGAGGAATAACAGGGGAAAGAAGGGGAAGGGCCAAGTGAAGGAGCACGTATAAAGGACTCATGGACAGGGACGTCAGGGTGAGGACAGACTGTGGGAGCGGGCGTGGGGTGGGTGGGCGGGGGAGAGCAGTGGGGGTAAAACTGGGACAACCGTAACTGGACGACAATAAACAAAGAAGTGCACATTTGTGAGCACTGAGAGGTATGTAGAGAATGTTCATTCCAGCATTGTCTTTTAGAACTGCAGAAACAATGGCTAAAGTGTCTGTCTGCTACCAGATGGATAGATAAACTACGCTTCACTCATATAACATAAATAAATAAGCCGTGGAAATAATTACAGCCACAAGGATCAACATGGATAAATCTCAAAACCTGTGTGCCAAGAGGGTAAAAAGACAAGTCACAGAAGAATGTGTTCAGTTCTGTCATTCATTCAACTTTCAAAAACTGATAAAACTAAAGAGTGTGTAGTTTGAGAACACATGCATTTCTCATAATTATCAAGAAAAGCAGTCAGATTAACCCACCTCTCAGAGAAGTGAGCAACTAGCAGAAAAAGCACACTGGCGTGAGAATCAAATTAAAAAACAAACAAACAAACCTTAGTTTAAACACAGTTCTGACATGGCCAGCTTCTGTTTTAGCTGTTCTCATTTGTCCCTAGGGCACAGTTCACCAGCCCTTCATTCTATCTCTTTCTACTGCGTAACAGTCGTCTGTTTGAGGTGGGCAGTGTTTCCCCCACATACAAGCTACAGGGATAGGCCCTCATTGGTCCAAGACAAGCAGGTTGATTCCACCTTGCTTTCCACCCTGGTTTGCTGAGCGTATCATGGGTCTACCAGTGGGCACATGGAATTTCCCTGGTCCCCTCGGATTGGTTCAGAGGTAGCCCAGTGATCCCGGAGTTCAAGATATTGTTCGATGATTGTGAGACACAACTGTCTCTGCTTTCCATTGGACATGACATTGTTGTTCGTCACCATTCTGTCACCATGATGGCGCCCCGCCCCAGGATGCAGCTAACCCCTGGGGAGCAGAGTTGAGACATAAACGAGGCCTTTAATGTTTTTTCACTGAGCCATTGGATGGGGCCACACTGAAGGCTGCCATGCTCCACTCTTTCCTATCGATTGAGCCAGCAGTCTCCTCTCTGGTTTAATCTAGTTTATGTTGAGTTGTCTATTGCTTGCAGTTTAAAGAACCCTCCTGCTTAGTGGAGAAAGAATTTGACATATCTTTTTCATGGGTTACCGAAAGCCTCTAAGGTCAATACCAGTAATGCCCATAAGAAGAACATGTGAAATTGCTTGTCTTTGAATAAGCATAGCATCTATTTCTTTTCTCTGAACAGGGGTAGGAGTAAGAAGTAAAGATAGATTCAGAAAAGGACTAGAAGCAACAGCAAGACCAGGGCTAGAACACTTATCTAGCCATGGTGCTGCCACTCATTTAACTGATTTACTAAATCCATCTTGAGCAGCTCACTCTGTATCTCTGAGAGCAGGTCTCCTCGTCTGTGAAAAGGCCACTTAAATGATGTCTAAAGTCTTTTGGATCCATCAGTCTATAAAATTGAGAGCAAGATGCATATGCATATATTATTATTTTTATATACTTATTCATATTATTATATTTATAATAGTAATAAAAAAACCTAACATTTATTGAATACCCGAATTGCACCATGGGCTGTGCTAAAGGTCTAACACACATCTTATTTAATTGTCACAACGTTGTTGTTTCCATTTCCCACATAAGGAAACTGGGGCTAGTGGTGTTCGGTAACATGTCTAAGGTTATGGCTGCACGGTAGAGCAGGGATTCACACTCAGCTCTTTCCAGACCTAGAACCTGTGCTTTTAACTGCTGACTGCATAGGTTGTAGCCTCAGGCACCCACTCATCAGGCTTTACGGAGACCTGTTCTCTGGCGGGCCACGAGAGACCATGAGGATAGAGAGATGAGCATCCGATGCAAATGATTTCACAACCTACAGCGGGAGATAGCCTAGAAAGCAAATATATATTAATACACATTCATGCCTTGTATTTTCTGCTTAAACACAGCAGCCACTTAATATATACTTAATGATAAATTAAATGAAAATAAATATGACAATGACAAGTTTCTAAAAATATAACTCCTAAGATTAAGCTCAATCTTGAAAGAGTAACAGGATAATTTAAGACCTAGGGACTCTGACGAGAGTCTTTTCATGCTGCTTCACGGCTTCTCTGGCTTTCTGCCCAAGATCGCTCCAGTCCGGTCGCCAAGGATGCTCCCTGGGGTGAGCAGGGCGCAGGATGGGTGATGTACGACCTAAGATGCTCTGAAGTCTTCATCTTGCCCTTCAAACAGCCAGGGAAAGGGTGGAGAGGAGCAAGTAGTCAGGACAGTCTGTTCTGCCCCAACACACCCCGTTGACATGAATTATTTCGTGTGATCAGCGAAGAGGGCCATGATGTCTCTGTAATACGGAAGCTCATTCACAATTTTCCCAACACGCCAGTGCTTTGATGTGACCAGGAACAAGTGTTCCAACAACTAAAGAAGACCCTGCAGCAGAAGACAAAGTCACTTTCTTTAGTACCTGTCATGGCAAGTTTGATGGCTTTGAAAACGGTGGTACTTTCCACATGTTAAACTTCTAGAGACCCGGGAAGACTTTTCTCCCAGATTAAAGCAGTGGGTTCAGGAAGAAGGCTACACCCTGGGCCTTATCGTTAATTTTACTGAAATTATTAGTCAAAAGAGACATTAGGCCCAGGGCATAAAGCTGTGGGTTGACTGTGCTCTGGGTGCATTTGCTGGTGCAAAGTTAACCCCGTCCGTATCTGTGCTAGGTTGTTGCTGATTTCTGAGCACTCTGGTTATAAACAGCTTCGACGGTTTTCTCCAGCCCACTGTTCCCAGGAATGCTTTTATTTTTAGTGTACAACTTTTACAAATGCAAAGCATTGGAGCAGAAGTGTTTTTATGAGCGTTTAATTTTCAGGTGTCCCAGATTCCAGCCAAAGCCTTCTCACCTCTTGTGATCTGACTGAGATGTGTTTTGGCCTCCCTCCTGTTGCCCAGAATTTCCGGGTGTTGTCCTGCATCTGTAACGTCTCCAGGGGCTCTACATTTCCCATAGCCGGCTTTGGCACTGGTCTTTGGTCTCCTTTTTTGACGTGCTATCTCACCCTCTGCGGCTTGGTGTCTCAGTCCCATACCCAGTCAGCCTCCTACACACACATATGCTCACACACAGTAGGCTCTTTTTAAGTCATCTGCTTGCTGGTTGACTTAATGAAGACATGCATGCAAGAGAGGAAAGTTAACACACAGTTAATACGTCAAGCACATTGTTCTCTTAACCGCCATTATCTTTCCAGGAACAAAGGGACTTTCTCTCTTTCGTATTCTCTTTTATCTCGTGCAGAATGGTTTGTTTCTTTCTTGGTTGGCAGAGCTCCTGCCACCGTCCATGCTTGCTTTCTTTTTTTTTAGGACTGTTTTCTTATCAATGTTTTTTTTTATCCTTACTCGAAGACGTGGTTTTTGATTTTAAAAGAAGGGAAAGGAGGGAGAGAGAGAGAGGAAGAGAAACATCACCATGTGAGAGAAACATGGGTTGGTTACCTCTGGCACGTGCCCTGAACCAGGGACCAAACCCACAACCCAGGCCTGTGCCCTGACTGGGAATCAAACTGGTAACCTTTCGGTTTGCAGGACAAAGCTCTAACCATCTGAGCCACACCAGTCAGGGCACCATCCATGCTTTCAGGGGCTCACCTTCTACCCCCCAAAACTTAGTAAGGTATTTCCTTTTTTAAAAAAAGACAGTTTTC
>PVKM010026056.1:0-19572 GCA_004027735.1 Carollia perspicillata | reverse complement strand
GTGTGTGTGTGTTACTTATATATACACATACATATGTGTAAGTTTCATATATATATAATCTTCACCGTGTGTGTGTGTGTGTGTGTGTGTGTGTGTGTGTGTATGTGTAGGCTTCACCAATTCAAACTTAGCATGAAAGGAAATGTCTTTCTGGACCATTGAAATACCTTAGTTACTGTCTCCAGTTACTTCATGTACTTTATTATCAGTACTTAAGTTAGCAGAAGTAGTTGACTAAAGCATAGTTTAGAATTTCTTGAGGGAATTTACTTAAATATCTTGTTGCCCCACCCATATTTTTTACTGTTAAGTTGTCATTATTGAACCAAAGTGCACGTGAAATAAAGAATATTTTCTTTATTTTCCTTGAAATTTTCCTTTTGTAAATACATTGTTATGATTTTCTAATCTTCATTGTTGTTAATGAAATTATAAACTAGAACATAATGATCCCTGGGTTATTACAGATAGAAAATGACTAGCATCCAAATTAATGTGGAAATAAACCTCATTTTAAAAATGGGTAATATACTATTCAGGCATTTGATTGTGGAGAACCATTTTGTAAACACTACATCTAAATTAAAATCCATTGCACTAATACTAAAGAGGACATTTGGGATATTTCCTTGAAGTTCTCTCAGTCTTAATTTCTCCGTTGTTTTGTTTCCATGTTTACAGTGTCTGTTTCTGTCTCTATGTCTCTCACTCTACATTCTCATACTCATATGCACATAGGCATCTAAGTCCAGGTCCAATTACATGTATGCATGTTATATATACATGTGTTACCAAGGTAGAAGATGGAGAGAAGTGGACCGATCGGAGTAGTGTTGGGGAGGTGATACTAATGGTTGCTGCTGATGGAAGGGCTGTTGTGAGTTTTGAGGATGACACTGGGGCTTCGGCTTACCTGGCTAGATTTACGTGAGTGTCATTGGCTGTAATAGGGAGGGAGCTCAGGGAAGGACGAAGTGTGAAGGTGAACGAATGTTAGTTTAGTCATAAGCAGGTTGAGTTTGAGGTGCCTTTAAAACAATCAAGGGAAGTTACATTGAGCATTTCTATTTGAAATTGAGTGGCCTGGAGATATAAATTTGGAGTCATCAGCGAATGGATGGTAATTAAAGCTGTGGAAATCAGTAAGATTACTGAACCTTTGAATAATAAATCTGTGCCTGATTTGGGGGTTATAAATCTACAGAAGGAGATTGAAAGTGAGCAACCTGAAAGCTAGATGAAACTAGCTTTTCCTCTCATATGTATATCAGTAGTTACAGAAGTAAGACCAAGGGTGATTGACAGGTCAAGTAAGATTAAAAGAATGTTTTTTGGATTTAGTGACATTGGTGACCTTTGCAACAGTTGTATTTTCTTGACACATAGTTCTTATATTTCTTCATCCCCAAATCCTTTCTTGGCCCCTCAGTTCATACTAAACAACATCTGTACTTTTCCACTTGGTGTTTAATTCCCTTTATGATTTAATAGAATACTAATTTTAAAGCCTTATGCCACCCAGCTTATTATGAACACATACCCGAAACTCTAGCCAAACTCTCTCCCTTGCCTTTCCTTCTACAGTTGTTTTCCTGTGGTCTCTTTTCTCATGCTTTTTCATTCACTGTTACTGAAATGGTACTGGTCTTTGGAGACTCAAACTAAACCTCTTTGATGTGTTCTTCCCTGGTTGTTGCCCACCAAATGGGCTCACAAGTCTGAACTTCCAAATACTTTCTTTTCACGTCTCAGATGATACATGTCACAAATGATCTTACATTTTAAATACTTTACACTTGATTTTGCTTATGAGTGCCTTGAGATTTGTTTTGAGCTTTGTTTCGCTGATGTTATAGCTTCTAAAGCACCTAATAATTTTTGAGTAAGTGAATAAAATTTAAAAAATATACTTCATAGAACACAACCTATATGTTACTCACCTGAAGACATAGTTTCAATTTCTTTTAATCCTTATAATATCTGTATGAAATAGTTCCATTTCGCAGATATGAAAATTTGTAGTTTAGAGAGGCATATTTTTAAAATTCATCTCTGGGCTGGGGTCTATTACTTATATTTAAATAGAGGGATTTCCAAGATTTTAAAAGAAGGCTCACTGAAAGGTTAGCATCCGAAAGGAGGCATGCGTGCTTGTGCATGCATGCATGATATACGTGCATAAACTTTTTATTTTTGGACAGCCACAACTGATTTCAAAGTAAAAATTGTTGAAATTTGTCATGAATTGAATGGGAAACAAATGGTTTTTTGATTTCTTGAAATATCCTAATTGACTTTTCTATTGTTATGACTTAATTTAAATTCTTGTTAAACTGTCTAGACATTTCGGTAATGAACTAAAGTGTATCTGCTCACTCGTTTATAGTTTTCCTCACTTTTTCCTTTTTCATTGCCTGATATAATTTTTTGGTGTCTATGGTGATAAAAGAAAAATATACAACAGTTTCTTAACATATGGAAAGGAGTGAAATGTCCATTTGTCTACTAGAAAATTTCCTGCTATTTTTGTTCTTTTGAGTTTTTCCCTTCACTTCTTTTAAAAAATGTTTACTGTGTGGGAGGCATTGCTGTACTCAGTGCTGTAGAAACGTTAGGATATATCTCTGGTGTAGAAAGTATCCAAGTGGATAGTACTGTAATTCAAGCATAATAAAGTAAGTATAAGAAATATACTGTGGGTATTCTGAGAAGGAAACCAATAATTCTGAAGAGAGATGGGTGCTAAATTAGGGAGGATTTCTTAAAAGTAATAGTACGTTAAAATCTTTACAAAATAAATGATCTCTATTGAGAAGTAAAAGAATAATGGCTTTTCTTTTGTTTTCTTGATAGACAAAGAATGCTGTTCAAGCTTTGATTGATAAGCATCAAAGAATACCAGGAAACATTATGAGTGCTTTGTTAGAACGTTTTCATAAAAATCAAAAGCTCCACTAGAAGGTGACTCAGTACATTTATATTAATATGTTTATGTCTATAGTATTGTCTTCTAAATTTTGTAAGTTTTATAATCATGTATTATTGTAAAAATTGTGTTAATAAGCATCCTTTGCTGAACTCGTTTAAATTGTAAATTTCCTTTTATTTAGTCATGTCAAATTTAATTCATTACATGCCTGATAATTCAGAAACTTATCATGTTTCCTTTTATAAATTCCTAATAATGTATGATAAACATATAGATTACTAGAGTTAAGTTTATTAATAATAGCAATTTCGGTTAAACAAGCATTCCTAAATAATGTGTCTAGTTTCTGTGTTTCTTGCACTGAGCTAATTTTGCAAGACGGTATAACCTAGGGTTAGTACAGATGCTTAAGTTAGAAGAAAAATGCTTTTTTGCCTGCCTTTCATTCCTTTCATGACCTTGGGCAAATCACATAATGTTTTTGTGCCTCGAAAATTCACTTTTTAAAAAACATGTTAAGACTATGGTGAGGAACATTATCTTAAATTCTTTATATTTGTTGTGATTGTTACAGTAGAATTGAAATTATGATCGAATTAATTAAACAATACCAAGATCTTTCATAAGTAAGAAAGATCTTACATATTTTGTCCATAGGATATTTAAATTATTCCTTCAGGTATGATGTGAAGTTGCCAAGCAAAATGACAAAGACGTACTGTTATTCAAATTGAATAAAAAAGAAATTAAGAAAAGTAAAATTTACAATTATTATTTTTAATGAGACTGTAAACAAACAATATAATGTGTGTTGTGAATTGTGAGCCCTATGATATGGCATTAATAGTGCGAAGTTAAAAATCACTGTAAGGTTAAAAGTCACTGTCAAGTTCTTCATTCCATGTCAGAAGCTGATCCTAGGCTGGTGAAAGCGGAGTTAAATCAAACGGCATTTGCTTCATATCATGGCTTGTTCAGTTTGACTTTGCACGTCAGATGGCTTATCGTTTCAATAAAAATATACTTGAATGATGATTTATGTGAACATAAAGCTTTCTGAAAAATTAATGGCTTTGATTTGTTGTTTCCTTCAAATCTGAGTTTTAAAAGTATTCCAGTAATCAAATGCAATATCTTCCTCTCCACTTGGATTTTTTAATATATTTTTGTATAACAAGTATGTATATATGTATGTATATATGATATGTGTAATATAAATAAACAAGCTACATAAAAATAAAAAGCTTAATTGTAATTTGTTTTCTTATGAAATTGAATATGTGATATTTTCTTGTTTTAGATGAATTTATTTCTCACCCACAGTCATATTCATGTATCTCGGCCAGAATGAATAAAACTTTTTAATGTAATAAATATATTTTAATTTCAATGAAAAAAGTCAATTAATGATTTTTTGAAGCTCTTTTTTTTTCCTTTTTGTAATGCACAGTATTTGTTTAAAATTGATATGTATTCCGAGAATGAATGAATAGATGCTCATAGAATGAATGAGGTGATGTTTTGGGGTAACTAATGGGTTTTAAAAACCGAAGAAAGAATACCACTCATTGATAATGCAGCAAGTTTTTTTAAAAACAGTATTTAGGTTTTACAGCTTTATTTAAAACTTTTTGTTCTCTGATGCTCATAGTAATAGAAAGGCTTTCTGTTCTGCTTAATGTAAGATCTTTATCATGGTTATTTGAATTGAAACCCTAGTTGGAAGAATGGGTTTCAATTTAATATGACTAAATATTAAAACATAAGTGATAATGGAAAAAAGATGTTCTTGACCTTTTGAAGGGAGTGTGCACAAGTTAGAATCTTATGAAAACTCGAACTCTCTCCATAAACATGAACATGGCACACTTGTACGGGAAATCATTCAGACTCTTTTTAAAAGTCTTTCGTTTTGAAACAATTTCAGATTACAGAAAGTTGCAGTAACTGCATAGTACTTCCATGTACTCTGCACTGAGTTTCACCAACTGTTATGGCACATTTGGTTTATTCTCGTCCCATACCCCTTGTCCTATCTCTCTGCACATATATATCCGTAATCTTTTTCTCCTGAACTGTCTATTAGAAAATTGCAAATAACATGCCCCTTACCTTTATCCTAAACTATAAGACCATCCATTAATAGAACAATGATCAAAATTAAGAAATTTATAATCCATATATAGTATCATCTAATCTAAAGATGATTCAGATTTCAGTTGTTTGAATAATAGCCTGTATATTGATTTCTCTTCTTGATCCATGGTTCACAGCAGGACCACCCATTGCATTTGGTTTTCCTCTCTCTTCAGTCACCTTTAATCTGGAACAATTTCTGAGCCTTTCTTTAATGATAATGAGATTTTTAGAGAAGACAGATTATTTGTTTTATAGATAACTCTTCAGTTTTCCTTGATATTTCACCGTGATTTAATTCAGATTATGCATTATTTCAGAAGTACTACATAAATGATGCTTATATTCTTCCTAGCGTATTGCATCAGGGAGCTGATAACACTGGTCTGTGTCATTAGTAATAGTAGTAACTTGAATCACTTGGTTAAAATGGTGCCCGCCAGGTTTCTGCCCTGTTATTTTTTGTTGTTTGTAATGGATGAATTTATGGAGAAATACTTTGAGACCATGTAAATATTTGTTTCTAAACAAACCCTCTGCTTTAGAATTGACTATTGCCTGAATAAATTATTACTAGGAGAGTTTTAAACATGTGACTTTCTAACTCTTCTACATTCAGTAGTTGGCATTCTACCATACAAACTTTCCAATCCTCCCTCACTTATTTATTATCAGTATGGACTCTAAAATTCACATTTTGTTCAAATGATTATGCATATACTCTTAAGTAATTTATAGATAAAACCCTCTGAAGTTGATAACATTTATGGACTATTGAAATAATAGATGTTTACAGGGGTAAGTGGGATGAATTTCTGTATTTGTGTATATGATTACTATTTAAAAATATATTTTGGTAACTTTTATTGTGGTAAAATACACAACAAAATTGACCATATTAGCTCTTTTTAAGTATACAATGCACTGTCATTAAGTACATTCATAATATTGTGGGACCATCACCACTATCCATGTCCAGAACTTTTTCATTCCAAGCAGAAACTCTGTGTTTATTCAACTTTGTATCCATTCCCCACCCACTGGTCCCTGGCAACCACCATTTTATTTTCTGTCTATGAATTCACCCGTTCTAAAGAGTATCATACAATATTTCTCCTTATGTGTCTACCTTATTTTACTTAGCATGAGTATTTAATGTCTTTCTGACATCAAATGACATAGCTCCAATGCCATTTCTCCAATTCTCTGACACCAACTGGGTGTCCTACAATTCCATTCAGTCCTGACACTAACTACTGGGATTAGCACAGGTGCTACACAGGGTAAGGGGAATCAATTCCCACAAGATTGTCCCATTCAGATACCAGTTCTCCCTGGCCTAGTACAAATTTGAAGGTTCCCATGACATCCCCCATCCCACCCACACTGGAAAATTGAGTAGAACAACTCATAAAACTCAGGCAAGTGCGATACTTAGAGTTTCATTATAAAGAATACAACTCAGGAATGGAGAATTGGAAGAAGGTACAGTATGGAGGTGGGTTGTGCAGAGCTTCCATGTCCTCCGTGGGTGCACTACCTTTCCTGCACATGGATGTGTTCAACTGAGAAGCTCCTCCAAACCTACCTGTGGCCACCAGGGAATCGAACTCAACCTCTATGCCTCTATACCCCAATGAGTCATCTCATTAGCACACGGGAGGCACTCAGGAAAATCTAAGGTTTTAGGAACTCAGTACCAGGAACTGTGAACAAAGACTAAATATGTATGGGGGTGGGAAAATGTAGATTTATAGTTGTAACATTCTTTTGAGCTAATAAAGCTATTGTAATAATCATAACCTGCATGTCTTTTTCTATATGAACAACTGTAAACCTAGTTTTCCCTACCCCTGTATATATAATCTACCATAATCATGTCTTCAAGGTTCATCAATGAACTTAATTCCTTTTGAAGGCTGAAAAATATTCCATTGTATGTATGTGTTACATTTCCTTTCATGTACTCACATATTATGAACAGCTGGGTTGTTTCTACCTGTCATGGCTATTGGGAGTAATGTTGTGAACACTGGTGTACAAGTATTTGTTGGAGTCCTTGCTTTTAATTGGTTTGGGTATATACGTAGCAGTGGAATTAACAAACTTTTCCACAGAGACAGCACCATTTTACACTCCCACTTGAAAATCACCAGGGTTCCAATTTCTCAGTATCTTTAACAACACTCATTATTTTCCATATTTTTGACAATGAAAATCCTAATGGATGTGAAGTAGCATTTCATTGTGATTTTGATTTACATTTACCTAATGACCAATGATAATCTTTCCATGTGCTTATTAATCATTTGCATATCTTCCTTGGAGAAATGTTTATTCAAGTCCCTCACCTATTTTTGAATTAGGTTTTTATTGTTGTTGAGAGTTTTTTTTTTAAATTTCTTACATATTCTGGATATTAATTCCTCACTAGATATATGATTTGCAAATATTTTCTCCTGCTCAATGGGTTGTCTTTTTTACTCTCTTCATAGTGTCCTTTGGTGCACAAAAGTTTTTAATTTTGATATAATTTATCAATTTTTCTTTTGTTGCTTTTACGTTTGGAAGCAAAAAAATCATTGCTAAATCCAAAATCATGAAGATTTTCCCCCATGTTTTCTTTTAAATGTTTTAAAAATTTAGTTTTTAAGTTTAAGTTTTTGATCCAGTTTGAGTTATTTTGTGTACATGTTTGGTTTAAAGTAAGGGTTCAACTTCATTCTTTTGTATGTGAATGTTCAGTTTTCCAAGGAGCATCTGCTGACAACACTGCCCTTCCATGGTGTGGTTTTGGCACCTTTGTCAAAAATCAACTGACCATAAATTGTAAAAGTTTACATCTGGCCTCCTTTGTTCCATTGGTCTACATGTCTGTCAGTAGGCCAGTACCACTGTTTTGATCACTGTAACTTTGTAGTAAGTTTTGAAATATTGAAATTTCAGTTCTCCAGCATAGCTTTTTAAAGATTTTTTTTTTTTTTTAGCTATTTGGTGTCCTTTGAGATTCTATATGAATCTTAGGATGGGTTTTCATATTTCTGAAAAAAAAAAACACTGAAGGATTTTGATAGAGATTGCATTGAATGTGTAGATTGCTTGTGAAGTATTGTCATCTTAACAATATTAAGTCTCTAAGCCATTAATAATGTTAAGTATCTGATCCATTTATTAATATTGTCTTAGATTTCTTTGAGCAATGTTTTCTGTTTTTGAGTGTATAAGTCTTTTGTATCTTTGGTTAAATTTAATCTTAAGTATTTTATTTTCTTTTAAGTGGAATTGTTTCTTTAATTATATTTTCAATTGTTCATTGTTATGTAGAAACATGATTTTCTGTGTTAATTTTGATTTGTATTTTTCCTAATGACTGATGATAAAGTCTTTTATATGTTCTTGTCCTTTGCATATATTCCTTCGAGAAATGTTTATTCAAGTCCTTTGCCCATTTTTGAATTAGGTTTTTATTATCATTGAGGGGTGTTTTTGAGTTATGGATATTAATTCCTTACCAGATATACGATTTGCAGGTGTGTTCTCTGTTCAATGGGTTGTCTTTGCTGAATTCATATATTAGCTCTAATAAGTTTTTTTGGTGAAATCTAGAGTTTTCTATATGTAACATCATGTAATTTGCAAAGATAGTTTTTACTTCCTCTTTGCCAATTTGAATATCTTTTATTCCTTGCCTAATTGCTCTGGGTAGGTCTTCTGACACTATATTGAATAGATGTGGAAAGTGTGCATTGTTCAGAGATGTACCCAAAAGAATAGATGTGAATTTACATATCTCTTCCATGTTGCACATATTCACGTCTACATATCAGGATAGTTTGTGGTATTAGGGTTATTTGGCATTCTGGGTGGCTTTATGGTAGTATTTTACATCATAAATCAATATCTATGAAACATTTTTTTATCTGGGTCATCTCATTTAATTCACCCAACCATAGCTATTTACTTATCCTATTGTTACATTGATCTAATTATAAATAAAAGTAACAAGACTTTTTGTGGTGATCATTTTGTATTTTATACAAATAACAAATTATATTGTACACCTGGAACAGTATAATGTCACTCACCAATTATGTCTCAATTTAAAAATAAGTCATAAATTTCTTTCTAAGCACTACTTCAATTGCATCTCACATATTTTGATGTCATTGTTTATCACTCAATTAAAGACATCTAATTTTATATGCTTCTTTGTTTTTTAAATTTCCTTCTTTGATACTAGAAGTACGCTAGAAGAAGGATACTAGAAGTAACTTAGAAGTATGTTGCTCAGAAACTTAAAAGTGTATTGCTTAATTTCCAAACATTTAAGGATTTTTTTCTTTTTCATTGTTTTTAGTTGATTTCTAGCTTAATTTTACAGTAGTCAGTGAACATACTTGAATAATCTCAATTATTTGGAATTTGTTTTATGGTCCAGCATATAGTTGAATTGGCTAAATGTTCCATGGGCAATCACAAAGAATTTTAACTCTTTCAATCTTGATGAAGTGTTATATATCTGTCAATTAGGTTAACTTTGTTAGTTTGTAGTTTTATTGTTACTCAAGTATGATGAGGCCAGCCATTAGAGGTCAGAAGACAAGTGCCATTGGAAAGATAGGCTGTGACTTCAGATTTCAAATGGCAGGGGACACCACACTATGCAGGGACACAAGAGGAAGAAGCACCAGGATCAGTCAAGGGTAGAAGGTTGGGATCTTTGGGTGAGAGGGGTTTCCCCAACACACTGTATGCAGGAAGGACTAGAAAAGGCAGGGTAAGCAGAATTGAATAGCGTCAGTCGTCTCTGGATAATAGGAAATATCCATGATGTCTAGTACCTGGGTCTGCTGATTAAGGCAGGTGGATGTTGGCCCTGCATGTGAGAGATAAATAGAGGAGGTGGTTGAGGGTGCAGGCTCTAATAAGGATGCATTTGAAATGTGAGCTCCAGGCTAATCGTTTGTTATTTCTAGAAGCTGGCTAGCTCTTGGAGGGCCAGTCCTCCAGAGTCAGCAGGGTTGTAAGATGTCTAAGCATCAGAACACAGCAAATAAACAGGTATGTTTAAAATGGAGGTGGGAGTGGGGGCATATGAATCCACATGTGTGTGTTGTTTCAGGTACACGTGAGTCTCTGAGAGGAGATGTTTACAGGTGGTTACATCCTCTGTTTCAGCTGAAGATTTAAATTTGGGGGCAGCCTATTACAAGTAGTGACAACCAGGGGAATTTTATGAGGATGTAGGAGAGGAAAAGCACAAGTACCAATAGTTTAGGAGCAAAATTGCAAAGCAATCCCACAAAGGAGACAGAACAGGAGAGAATCCACATCAGAGTGTGTGGCAGACCACTGAAGGTGACCCCACACCATGACTCAGGCACACATAAGATCCTCTCCTGTTTCATGAGGAAGTGGCAGAGGGAAAAGGAAATTAGAAGAGTAACTAGGGTATTTCTGCCATGGCTCAAAACCTGCTTAAGTGCAACCTTTTCGTAATTAATCCTCATGCCTTTACCTGGTCACCGCATTCACCGGAACCTTCCTCCACTCTTCTACTTTTTTCCTTTTTGAAGATTTTATTTGTTTATTTTTAGAGAAAGGGGAAAAAGAGGGAGAGAAACATTGATCAGTTGCCTCTAGGGTACATGCCTAATCAAGGACAGAACACACAACTCAGTGGTGTGCCTTGACTGGGAGCCTAACTGGTGACTTCACTTTGCAGGATGATGCCCAACCAACTGAGCCACACTAGTCAGGACACTTTTTTATTTTAAAAAAAATTGTGGTAAAGTAGACTTAACATAAAAATTACCATTTAACCATTTTTACGTGCACGGTTCTGTATTGTTAAGGATGGTCACATTCTTGTACAACCCATCTCCAGAATTCGTAGTCCCAAACTGCAGCTCTGTAGCCATTAATTCTTCCCTCCCCTCCCCAGCCCTTATCAACCACCATGCTACCTTCTGTCTCTATGAATTTCACTACTATAAATAACTAACTACTAACATAAGTGGAATCATATGATATTTATTCTTTCATGACTAGCTTATTTTGCCTGACATTATGCTAGGCAAATAATGTCTTCAACATTCATCCACATTTTAGCATGTGCTAAAATTTTCTTCCTTTTTAAGGCTAATATTCCATTGCATGTATATACCACAGGTTGTTTATCCATTCATCTGTTGATGGTTGTGGGTTTGCTCTCTCATGTTGGTGATTGTGAATAATGCTGCTATGATCATGGGTATAAAACTATTTCTTCAAGACCCTGCTTCCAATTCTTTGGAATATATGCTCAGAAGTGGGATTGCTGGGTCGTATGGTAGTTCTGTGTTTAATTTTGGGGAGAACTACCTCACTATTTTCCTGGCCTTCTACTTTTACAAATGGCTTGACCAGAAAATATGTTTTAGAATGTAACAAGGAAAACGCTTTGATTTTGTCCAGAGGACTGAAAGTAAACTTGGCAAAGGGAAGGTACAAGTGGATAAAAAGTCAAAGCAACTGTTGCAGTGAATGACACGTGGACAAATAGGGAAAAGTAAGAGAGCAGATTCAGAGGAGCTCAAGGTGAAGAAAAACATTCTGTTCTAGAATGCAAGGGATATCATGGTGGCAACAGAAAAATAATGCTTTCTAAATCCCCATGCTTTGAGGGAGCAAAAACAGAATTAATATGTGAGATTTTAAAATAAATGCGTTGTCACTTATCATCATACATAAATCTTAAAATAAACAATTGCTGAAGTTACAGAATTAAAATCACCAAATTTTGAATTCTGATGAGGGCCTTCACATTTCTTAACCCAAATCCCTTTCTTGGTAGGGATTTTTTGTTTGTTTGTTTTTCAAAAGGTTAATAGGAGAGGCCCTTGCTGAGTAGCTCAGTTGGTTAGAACATCTCCCCATACCCCAAGGTTGTGGGTTTGATCCCCAGTCAGGGCACATAAAAGAATCAACCAGTGAGTGCATAAATAAATGTAACAACAAATTTCTCTCTCTCTTACAAATCAGTAATTTAAAAATTTTTTGAAGGTTAATGGGAGAGTAGGGTGTGATCTATAAAACAATTAGGAGATGCAAAGTAGAAAAAAAGAAGATAAACTATATAAAATTTATGGTGCTTGTTCCAGACAAAAATTTGACAAAACACATAATAATGTTTGTCAAATAAAGGGACAAAGGCATTATGTTTCAGTCTTTAAGATATTTTAAAATAAATTATGTGTTTAATTGTGGAAATATAAAAATAAAGGTTTCTAATACAGGAAACTTTGAGATAAGCTTAAATAAAAGAATTTATTGGCCTTAAGACACAAATCCTTGTATTTTTAAAAAGATTTTATTTTGTTTTTAGAGAGAGGAGAAAGGAGGGGGGGAAAGAGGGAGAGGACTATCGATGTGTGGGAGAAACATCCACTGGTTGCCTCTCGTACATGCTCCAAACCGGGACTGCCTGCAACCCAGGCATGTGCCCTGACCGGAATCCAAATGGAGACATTTTGCTTTGTGGGATGTGCCCAACCAACTGAGCCATGTCAGACAAGGCATAAATTCTTGTGTTTTAAGTAAAAGATTTAATCTAGCCAATTTTCAATCCACTCCCAAGCTATTCTCAATTTTTTGGTAACATTGCTTAGGCTTTACCCCGATCCAGGGACCTTGACCTTTGCACCTTTCACCCATGAGTAATGAGAAGACTTGAATCTTTCAGGGTTACTCAGCATACAGATTCATTGCCAGCATTTTAAGGTAGAGACTTCTATGAAGAGACCACCTGCAGATCTGTTGGTCAGGTGATGGAGACAAATGGGATGGTGGTCATGGAGATCACCACCAGCAGGTGCTGTCACTATCCTGAGGACTGAAGGCATGCAGGTTGGGGGAGGGACCCATGGTGTCTCCAAGCCCAGGGTGAGATGGACCCTGGGGAACGGGCTGCTGGGTGGGCTGGTAAGGTACAGAAGCAGGGAGTGAGCAAGGAAGGAAAACCTACTCTCTCCTCTACCCTCTGATTTTCTGTTTATACCTCTTGCTGACCCAATCCAATGACAGCCAGTGGAAGGGAGCCTGGGGGAGCAGTCAGCAGGGAGCTTCAAGGGTGCAGGTCAGGGCAGAGAATGGTTGGAAATGAACACAGGAGGCATAGGGTGGGGTTCAGGAGGCAGCAGAATCAACAGCACAGGGTAGAATTTGCTAGCAGAAAGTGGAACAAAACTGCTGACTCTTCTTAGCCCTGACTCCTTCAAGACAGGACCATCACTTTTAGGTATCCTTTTCCAGCCAGCCCAGGGGTAACAGTCCCTGGAGGGCAGCTGAGAGGTTAAGGATGAGTGAAGAAGACAGTCCATTTTATCTGGATGACACTTTTGGTGCTCATTCAATAAATATTTATTAAACACTTGCTGCTGGCCTATGGTGACTTTGTTAGTCTGGGCTGTGGGTGCCTGCTGCTGCTTCAGGACAAATCAACCTGCAGGTGTGTTTTTCCATTTTGTTTTTATTTCCAAATATCAGTTCCGGTTGCTTTAGGTGAGCTTGACTTGTACAGCTCATCAAAAGTCCACTTCTGTCTTGCACCAGCCTGGCTCACACCTGCCCACCAACTGGCATAAGAATGGAGCCAAGCTGAGTCTGAACCAGAACTTCTTGATTCCAGAAGAAGTTTTAAGTATAGTTTACCTTCCACTAATCTCTGGTCACAATGAGTGCTTGGGTCAACTCTGGACCAGTTAGACAGGTCCTTTCAAACTGGCTCCAGGCTTCTAGCACGGGCTCCGCAGGTGGCTTTCCTGCCCCTGCCTGCCAGGAACTGGCACCGTGAAGCTGCTCCTTGAGTCCTAGTGGGAGTCCTGTTGTCCACTGTCCAACTGGCCCACGTCGCTAAGAGAGAACTTGAGTTCCTCCATGTCCCCACACCACTGCCCCACCCAAACTCCAGCAAAATCTGGGGAAGGGCCTGGGGTTTGGCCAAGAAGTGTGTCTGTGGACTTTGCTGCCATTTCTAAGTGGAGATCTTAGATTTGCAGAGAGAGGCCTGAACTGAAATGGAATTTGGTCAATCAGGGCAAAAAGAGCTGAAATTTTCATCCTGGGTCTGGAAGAAATCTTGTTTGTTGTGCAACATTTGCAGGAAGAATGCACACACACACGAAGCCTACTAACAATGGTTAGATTTGGGGAATGGAAATAGCGAGAGGGAAACTTTTCCTTTTGTATCCTTCTGTACTGGTAATGCATTTTGTAATAGTAAAGTAAAGCAAGAATGTTCAATATTTAATTTTAAGGTTCTGTAGTAGAAATAAATTTTGTCTATATCTCCAAAACTTTAGTAAAGGTCATGGTGTGAGAATTTGGGGGTTGAAGATGAAGGGGTTGTTTATTATTCTGTGGAAATCAGGGAAACGGACCAAGATTTATATCCAGGATTTATATCGAGAGACCATAATAACCAAGTAAGCATTATGCTTCTGGGAATTTGCAGAATTTAGTCTTACTTAATTTTTCCAGCAGTTCTGCAACATAAAGTATTATCAACAGCCCCATTTTGTGGATGAGAAACTGAAGCTCAGAGTTTACAGAAATTGCCGAAGTTCAGACAGGGGGAAACTAGAGGAGTGGGGATTGAGCCTGCTGAGTCCTCACTCTTATCATGCCTATGCTGTACTCACACTTCCTCTACCGTCTCTGTTGAATATTCCTCTTAAAATGTAACGCCTGGAGGTGGTGCCATAATTCCAATATGGCCGGACTAGTACTGGATACAACACAATTATTCCTTCTTTTGACCTGGGCACTCTTTTTAATGAGCTCGAGATTGCATTAACTGTCTTATACATTTGGCTCATAGTGAATACTTTCTCTCGTGTTCAAACCTATTTAAATTGGACTAATGTGGGGAACAATGATACACCCTACATTTTGTTTTTGCCAGCTTCCTTTCTATGTAAATGTTGGAGGGTAAGCATGGTGTGGTGGTCATATATAAGAGCTTTGGATTTCAAGGGTCTCAGACACTTTCCCAGGTCTATTGACTCGCAGTTATGTGACCTTGGACAGAATTACTTACCCCCTAAATCAAAGTTCACCTCTACAAAGAAGCAAGGCTAATAAAAACTCCCTTCTCACAGGTTTGTTGAGAGGATTAATGGAAGTCATTCCTGTAAACCGTTTAGTACTTTATGGCATCTAGGTAGATAATGTATGAGGTACCAAGTGTAGGGCCTGCCTTGTGATTAGGCACTTGGTATTCAGTAACATCTGATATTATTCTTGATTTTCCTGGGGTGTATGTGCAATTTCACTGTTGGGCCTGTAGTGAAAATGTCACATGTATCCCATGTTAAATTTTATATTCTTTATTTCATCCCATAATTCCACATTGTGGTGATCTCTTGGATTCTATCACCCAATATAATGATAGCTCTTTCTTTTAACTATTTATTAATTTATTTAACAGCTTTGATTCATCCCCAGATTTGAAACGCCAGTTGCCTCTTGAACTTAATCCAAGTTATTACTAAGCCTTCCCCTGCCACTAGGGCTTTTCTCTGAGTTATTCTGACCCGACCTTGCTTCAAGCCCCCATATCCTAGTTCTCTCTATTGTCCACATCACCTGATTCTCCCTTGCAGATTCTACCCTTCCAGAAGTCCAATAGAGAAGCAAACTAACACTTATTAGGCATCTACTATTTGCTGGGCTTGGTGCTAGGTGCTTTGTATTTTATATCTTTTAATCTTTGCCCTGTGTTCTGTAAATACAGAGGACACCAGAGGCTCAAAGAAGTTATAACATGCTAGTGAAGAGCTGATCCGCTTGCAAAAGTCCTTAACTTTTCCACAACTACCACTGCCGTTTCCTATTTCAGTTGTGCTTGCGGTCCAGGCGGGGTGTGGGTGATCTTCCTGGGTGTTGTGGAGACGAGACCCAGCAACAGGCCAGGCGTAGCGGGTACTGCGTACACCACCCTTCCCCCTTCCAGAAAGAGGTGCTTTTTCCCCAGCTGCCGAAGGCCCAGAGCTGGGCGTCTTTATACTTTGTGTTGACATTGTGAGAACTTACATTTTGGATCCCTTATTCCTCTCAAGACATTTTCCTTTGTTAGAATCTCCAGATACAGAAATGTGCCTGTTTTTATCTAAACTCAAGAGTGTCTATGCTCAAAATTCCTTTGCTTAGGTTTAAAGACACCATTGCTTTTCACCTTGGTTATCCACTGCTAGCATATCTCATACAGACTTTATTCTTCAATAAATATTTTTGGTGATTACATTAAGTGAAAATGAAAATAATGTTCCCTCATCCTCTGTGAGCTTTCTGAGGTGAAATGAGGTCCACCTGGCTGAATGTTTGAGTGATATTCCTGGTGCCTGGTGCCCAGTTCCAGGACGATGATTTATCAGAGTACTATTAAATTAAATTTATTTTGTTTTAAATTGACATACAATACAATTCACTCCTTCAATGTACATTTTAAAACATTTGAATGCATTACTATGTGTTCACCATCAGAGTCAGGTACAGAACGATTGTATCATCTACCCCCCAAATTCTTCATGTGCCCCTTTTGTAGTCAACCATTCTCCAACTCCATTCCCTAGTGACTGTTTGTTATTCTGCTTTCCATTCCTAAAGGTGTCCCTTTTTCAGAATGTCATCTCAATGACATCATAACCTATATAGCATTTTGGGTCTGGCTTCTTTCACTTACATACATTTGAGATTCATCCATGTTCATTACATGTGTTGGTAGTTCATTCCTTTTTCTTGCTGAGCATTTTCCCATTGTATGGATGTCCTACAGTGTGTTTAAGCACTCCTCAGTAGAGGGACATCAGGGATTTTTCCAGTTTCTGGCTATTATGAATAAAGCTACTGGAAATATTTTTGTAAAAGTTTTAGGTAAACATAGGTTTTCCTTTTTCTTGGGTAAATACCTAGAGATTTCTGGGTCTATTAGTTTCCTGGGGCTGCTATAACAAATTCTCACAAACCTGGTGGCTTAAAACAACAGATACTTATTTTCTTACAGTTCTATAGAGTGGAAAGTCCAAAATCGAAGTGTCAGCAAGGCCACACAAGGGAAGAATCTGTTCCTTGCCTCTTCTACCTGGTGGTTGCCAGCTCCCTTGGCTCGTGGCCACATCCTTTCGATTTCTACCTATGTCTTCACATTGTTTTCTCCTCTGTCTCCTCTACTTGATCATATGCTAGCCCGGGGCCTCCACTTTGGACTCCAGGTGACAAAGAAACACATTTAGTTTGACTGCACACAGTTCCCCTCAATGCTTATTGATAGAGCTGAGGATGTGTGGGAAGCTAGGTGTCACTCCAGGAAATGTTATTTTCTTTATGACTGTTTCTTGAATCCTGTTACTTCCTTCACTGGGTTCATTTTCTTTTTCTCAAGTCAGTGTTCTTGGTTGCAAGCAGACACTAATCTTGTTAATTTAAACAGAAGAAGACTTCTTTTGGTAAGGATATTGGGTAGCTTGTATGGTGAATGGAAAGTCTACATTCCTGGGCTTTGAAAATGCACAATAACCAAGAACACCTACTTATGACACTATTGTCCCTGGGCTTCTTCTGTGTATCCCAGGATTCTTGCCTCTACCATCCTTATCAGGAATAATCTCTGCCTCATCCCCTTTATATTATCTCTCAAGTTCTACAGTCCTAGGTGGGAACGTCCTATTGGATAGTCAGGACCTGTGGTCATGCTTTAGTTTTCAGGGAGCTGGGAAGAAATAATAACTGTTACTTCACATTAGCAGCTCTACTGGGAGTGTCTTATTTCCAGGACTTTGGTTTTCTCCAAAATAGGAAGTGTGCTTAGCTTCCAGGCAGCCCAAACAACCCCCAAACCACAGATGTTTGCTACATATACTACATAGTTTCCTTGGTTATAGTCAATAGGGACGATTAAGTGTTACTCTTTTATGTCTAGTCTCATAGAGGATGAATTCATCTTAGTATTGTAACCTCTATCACTGCTTGGTTTGCAACTGAGGAGGAAGCATAAAACTTGACTTCATAACATTATCTTTTTTAAAAATATATTTTTTAATTTTCAGTTACAGTTAACATACAATATTATATTAGTTTCAGGTATACAACATACTTATTAGACATTTATATAACTTATGAAGTTATCACCCCAATAGATCTAGTATCCACCTGAGAACATGCATACTTATTAGAATATTATTGACTATATTTCCTATGCTATATTTTACATCCCCATGACTATTTAAAAACTACCAATTTGTACTTTTTAACCACTTCCCCTTTTCCACCCATCCCCCAAATGCCCTCCTGTCTGGCAATCATCAAAACGTTCTCTGTATATGAGTTTGTTTCTGTTACGTTCTTTCATTTATTTTTGTTTTTTAGATTCCACATATAAGTAAAATCATATGGTGTTGGCCTTACTCTGTCTGACTTATTTCACTTAGCATAATTCCCTCTAGGTCTATGTTGTTGCAGATGTCAGGATTTTATCCTTTTTTATGCCAGTATTAATTCCATTGTATACATAAACTACTTTTTCTTTACTGGTTCATCTATTAATGAACACTTAGTTTGCTTACCTCTCTCGGCTGTTGTAAACAGTGCTGCAATGAACATATGGATGCATATGACTTTTTGAATTAGTTTTAGGGTCTTTTTTGATAAATGCCCAGAAGTGGAATTGCTGGATCCTTCTTTGTCTCCTGTTATAGCCTCTGTTTTAAAGTCGATTTTGTCTGATATAAGTATTGCTACCCCAGCATTTTTTTTTTGTTTTCATTTTCATGAAATAACTATTTTCATCCATTCACTTTAAGTTGGCATGTGTCTTATGATCTGAAGTGTCTCTCATAGGCAACAAATGTAAGGGTCTTGTTCTCTCATCCATTTAGCTACCCTATGGCTTTAAAAATATATTTTATTGATTATGCTATTACAATAGTCCCGTTTCCCCCCTTCATTCCCTCTGCCCAGTACACCCCCTTCTACCCACATTTGCCCACCTTAGTTCATTCCATGGGTAATACATATAAGTTCTTTGGCTTCTCCATTTCCTATACCATTCTTAACCTCCCCCTGTCTGTTTTTCTACCTACCATTTATGCTACTTGTGCCCTACACCTTTTCCCCCACTACCCCGTCCTCTTCCCCGCTGATAACTCTCCATGTGATCTCCATTTCTGGGATTCTGTTCCTGTTCTAGTTGTTTGCTTAGTTTTTGTTTTTTTTTTTTAAGGTTCAGTTGTTGATAGTTGTGAGTTTGTTGTCATTTTACTGTTCATAGTTTTTTATCTTCTTTTTCTTAGATAAGTCCCTTTAACATTTCATATAATAAGGGCTTGGTAATGATGAACTCTTGTAACTTGACCTTATCTGGGAAACACTTTATCCGCCCTTCCATTCTAAATGAAAGCTTTGCTGGATAGAGCAGTCTTGGATGTAGGTCCTTGCCTTTCATGACTTGGAATACTTCTTTCCAGACCCTT
>PVKM010026055.1:0-19588 GCA_004027735.1 Carollia perspicillata | reverse complement strand
ACAAGAGAAAAGTAGTTAGTTACCTACAAGCAATTTCCCATAAGACTGTCAGCTGATTTCTTAACATAAACTTTGCAAGACAGAAGGGACTGGCAAGAAATATTCAGTGTTGAAAAGAAAGCACCTAAAACCAGAACTATCATTTTGAATTGAAGAACAGATAAAGAGCTTCCCAGACAAGAAAAAGTCAAGAAAATTCAACATCACTAAGCTACTATATATGAAATGTTAAATAGCTTTCTTTAGGAAGAACATTTAAAAAAATAAAAATATGAACAGTAAAGTAGCAATAAATACATATATATCAACATTTGAATCTTTGAAGTAAAACACATCAGCAAGCAGAACAGGAACAGACTCATAGACACAGAGGACATTGAACAGTTGCCAGATGGGATGGGATTGAGGGGGAAGGGTAAAGAAGGTGAAGGGATTATGAAGCACAAATTGGTTGTTACAGAATAGTCATGGGGATACAGTGTACAGCAGAGAATAGAGTCAATAATATTCCAGTACCTGTGTATGGTGTCAGATGGGTGTGAGATTTTTCAGGATGATCACTTAGTAAGTTATGTGATATCTAGTCACTGGGCTGTACACTGGAAACTAATGTAACAATGTATGTCAACTATAATTGAAAAATAAAAAATGATTTGAAACCAGAAAAAAAATAAGTGAATAAAGCTCAAGGACTTGAGAACAGAAGGTCTAATTTCAAGTCCCAAGTGTGCCCCATACCAGCTTAGCATGTGGCTCAATTTGTGTAAGTCTTGATTTCATATCTGTTGATGGAGGTGGGATTCATTTTATGTTTGATGAGTTGCATTCTGAGGGATTTAATGAGGGAAGTGAAGTAATATGTTTCATGTAAGAGGCTATCATAAAGTGCATTGCTACGGTGATAGTGGCTTGGGGTAGAATAGCTGTAGTGATGGAGGAAAGTTTCAGAATCCATAGCAGAAAGGGAGATGCCAAAAATAAAAAACAAGGAAGCGTTGTAAAGGAAGAAAGAGGAAAACTGTAAAACATGGTGTAACAACAGTCAATAAAGAAATGGATGGAGCCCTGGCTGGTGTGGCTCAGTGGATTGAGGGCTGGCCTGTGAACCAAAGGGTCACTGGTTCGATACCCAGTCAGGGCACATGCCGGGGAGCAGGCCAGGTCCCCAGAAGGGACCGTTTGACAAGCAATCACACATTGATGTTTCTCTCCCTCTCTTCCTCCCTCCCTTGCCCTCTGTCTAAAAATAAATAAATAAAATCTTTTTAAAAGGAAAGAAAAATGTATGTGAGGAAGAAGGGGAAAGTATTAAATGTTGCTAAGAAATAGGGTAAAATGAAGACATGGTGGTGACCATTAGTCATTTGATAATGTTCACTGAATACCTTGAGCAAAACAGTTTTAGAGAAATGCTATAGATAAAAGACTGGGTAGGATGAGGAGACTATAGTGAAGACAGCAATTATGTATAACTATTCTGAGAAGCTATACTTTCTTTGCAAGGGTTTTTGTAAGGATTTTTGCAAGGATTATGTAATTCTTTGGGGGAAACTTGACTATGGTATTATTAGTTAGTGAATATTATCAGCATGTGTGTGCAGGTTAAATTTTTAAATATGAACACTAGCATAAGAGTTGTTTATTTAAGCTTTATTATTCATGTTTTATTTATAGTCACTGAAATGTTCTAATCCTCATAAAAGTTGCGAAAATTATTTACATCTGAATCTTACTAAAGACTAAATGAGGAGGGTTGCTGGTTCAAAGAGCTTTTGATTTGCTTTTGGTTGTGTTGATATTATCGTTTTTAATATGGGCAATACTAAAGTATCAGCTTTCACTTGAGAAAATTATTTGTAATTTCTGGTCCGCAAATACACCTGCAAGTTCACTTGCCCTCCCTGCAGCTTTTCATTTCCAGTTTGTACTGAGTTTGCCTTTAGGTATGTAAATATTAACTGCGAATTCAACAGGTTAGGGAAAGGAAGGGAAACCAAATATTTGTGTTTACTATCTTTGGCTCTTTATCCTCACTCAAGGACATATTTTCTGATTTTTAGAGAGAGGGAATGGGAGAGAGAGAGAGAGTGGGAGGGAAACATTGATGTGAGAGAGAAACATTGACTGATTGCCTCTCGAATGTGTCCAACTAGGACCAAATCCACAACCCAGGCATTTTTCCTGACCAGGAATCCAACCCACAACTTCCAGTTTATGGGATGGTGCTCCAACCAACTGAGCCACACTGGCCAGGGCTGTGTTCATTATCTTGATTCATTCCTGTGTCTGTAATTATCAGAACACCAGAGTTAGGATATCAGTGTCAGACACAGTCCAGTCCCATCTCAGGGAGTTTAGTTGGAAAAACTATGTCCGGCTCAGAAGATTATAAGGTATACATTGTCCCTGTCACTGTGGTTTGTGTGGATTTCAACTATTTAGCAATCTTAACATTGGTTTAAATTTTGTTCCTTCATTATTCTACTCTTTATGTCCAAATATCCATATATCCAAATAACTTAGTAATGTGGATTATACTGTGTCTTGCATCAAAAACATAGCCCCTGAATTTATCTACTCAGTGCCATAGATCACTAGAAGGCTGCTGTACCACTCTAGAGTGAAGGAGATTAAAGAGAGGTGACAATGAAATGCAATGTTGCCCTGGCTGGTGTGGCTCAGTGGACTGAGTGCCAGCCTACGAAACAAAAGGTCGCTGGTTCAATTCCCAGTCTAAGGCACATGCCTGGGTTGCAGAGTATGTCCCCAGTAGGAGGTGTGTGAGAGGCAACCATACACTGACGTTTCTCTCCCTCTCTTTCATCCTCCCTTCTTCTCTCTCTGAAAATAAATTTTAAAAATCTTTTAAAAAATGTTTTCAAAAGTTCTCTGAGTGTGATAATTGCATTGTGGTTAAAAGAAGAATGCTCACTTTTTTATGAGCTAAATGCTGAATTATTTATGTGAATTATTTTGTCTTTGTCCAACTTACTCTTAAATGCTTCTGAAGGGAAAGATGGGCTGATGGAGACAAGAAACAATACACACAAAATGGGCACAATTTTACATTTGGTGCATCAAGGTAAGATATACAGATGTTCATAATAAAAATTTTGCAACTTTTATGGGAATTAGAACATTTCTAAATAATGACTCTAAATAAAATACAAATAATAAATACATAAATAAGCCACCCATGCTATTGTCCATACATAAAAATATAATCTGCACACTGTCTCATAATACTATAGTTTAATGTTATCCACAGAATCCCAAAATTCTTGTTGACAGAAAACAAATTTTATTCATCTTTATCAAAACACTGAACTCTAGAAAAAAGATGATTGTGCCAAACTGAGATTTAATAAATGTTTGCCAACACAAAATCTATAAAAATACCAAGTATTGAATCTGCTAAAGAAAAACGTTTAAATACTATACGGGGGTATATATATGTGTGTGTGTGTGTGTGTGTGTGTGTGTGTGTGTGTACGCATATATATATGCGTACACACACATACAGTTGTTATTGTTTCAGTAACTGTACTGGAAACCAGGTGATTAGTGAAGCACCCAGCTCAGGGAAAAAACAATCATCATAGCTTGAGAAATAAAACCATTAGTGACAATTATATAATTCACTTACAAGGTTACTATTGAAGTCATTGTTCCAAAGACTATTAAACCTCAAACTTAACACTTAATATTGTAGGAAATATATCAATACACATCATTAAAATTCAAACAAAATTTTCTTAAATGCAATTCACTTTAGCTTCAGTGAAATGAACTATTAAATTTTCTTGAGGATTCAAGAATCTACAAAGATGTAATGTCCAGGCTTTCTGTAGTCAGTAAGTAAACCCCTGGAGATTTTAAAGAGTTTAAAGATTAGGTGTCATCAATTTGTATCTTTTTTATTTTGTCATTTAGTAAGGACTATTTAAACAATTACATTTTGTAGACTCTGTAAAGAATCCATTCTCGTTTCTCTCTCAAAGAGCCCTGGATTCATGAAAAGATTGTGGAAAGGTTAAACCCAATCAGTAGCATTGATTTCAACACCTATCTTCCTTGTCTTCATCAACTTTAAATGTTCTAAAAAATAATTGCGATAAAAAATTTCATTCTTGTGCTTTCAATGGGCAATTTTTCTGTGATTCACCCTTTGATGTTACAACATGTCAAATAATGAATTAATCAGAGTGTTCCATTCATGCATACTAGAAAAATAAATGTATAAGTTATACAGTAACCATCTATATGGAATCACAATTTTACTTGGCCAAGTTACACTGAATTCCTTTTCATTTTTTTAGTGTACCCCATTTTCCCTCAACATCACCTCTTCCAGTACAGCCCCCACTTATCATTCCAGCCAATAAATAAATATTGAATGAAAAAAATAAGGTTTGATTCCCATTAGCAAAAGAAAATTAGAAAAAAGCCCTGGCTGGTGTAACTCGGTGAATTGAATGCCAGCCTGTGAAACAAAAGGTCCCCAGTTTGATTTCCAGACAGGGCACATGCTTGGGTTGCAGGCCAGGTCCCCAGTAGGGGGTGCACAAGAGGCAACCACACATCAATGTTTCTTTCCCTTCCCCTCTCTCTAAAAATAAATAAATAAAATCTTTTGAAAAAGAAATAACCTGATAAATCTTTCCCACAATACGGAATCTTTCACTATTGCTCAAAAAGTTGCTCATTTAAGCTAGTAAAGTTTTTTTACTTAAGCCTGATATTCCTTCCCAATCTGAAAATAAGAAGTGCTTTATATTAGATTTATTTAAACTGAGTTGTAAAAGAAGAGCCAGTAGGATGAAAACGACATTTTCAATTACTCAACTTAAATAAATTCACATGTACAAAAGTATAAACATAACACATAATCAATTTGTTCTTATACTATGTATCTAAATGTTTAATATATTTTAATTTCTCTTTATGATACACATTTAATGAGGGTTACAGTCTTATTTCCTAAAAACTAAACGGAAAATCCATGTGAACACATTCTTCAGATTTGACCCACATCAGTCTTCAGATTTAACCTACAAATTTGTATCTCCAACATAAATCCTCATATTAATTGTAAATTGATTAAATAACTCCTTGATTACCCATCTGTACCTTGCCTTGCCAAGTTTTTAACATATAAGCTTCTTTGAGGAAGAGCTGGACCCTGCCCAGCTCTCACACACACACACACACACACACACACACACACACATTACTATTGTTACAGAAGATTTGGACTGGGGCACAGCATCACTCTCCTGCAGTCCTGAAGAGACCCACATGGCATTTAGCTGCATATTCAAATTTTGAATATCTTTATAACACGGCTATGGAAATCCCAAAACTGCTTTTGCATCCATGGAAATGAAGGGTCCCCTCATTACACGATGGGCTATGAAGCCAGTTCAAGCCTTTTATTCTTACGGGTCCCTTTATAGTATCTGATGTTATTGGAGCAGGGACTGCTTAAGGCAAGAGAGAACTAGGCCAAGTTAAGAACCAGCCAGTTTATTCATTTCCCTTTATGTTCACTGACTATATTACTTTCAGTAATAAAATATTTATTCTATGTTTTGGCACTCAAAGTCATGAAATTAAAGTCACTATAAAAAACATCATAGGCTGTTTATCTTTGTAAGGTAGATGATTTAGAAATAGAAGTTTATGTTTAAACTAAGAAAATCAACAAAACAGTACACTTCATGATTATTGTTGACTTAATTCTCTGTTTATGATATTTATTGAGGGTTTTTTTTTTCAGTAATATGGTCAAAATACATATAAATTCAGTGTACAAACAGAATGATGGAAAGGGACCCAGCAGCTATGAATCTCTGTTGAAATAATACAAAGAGCCTGGCTCCAGAGCCCGTAATTTTTTTGCCAGGTTAACCACTATCTCTATGCCTTTTAGCTGTTGTTTTCTGAGTTAGACTACTTAAGACTTCTCCACAGGAGAGAAAACTGCAGAGAATATGCTGTATTTCCACATCAAGAACACATATACTAGCTTCCAGTTTTAGCTCAAACGTGCCTAAAGAGCTTAAAAGTAACCAATCCCATCCTTACAACTAGAAAAAAATCATAACAATCTAAAATATATACATCTTTTCTTGAATTTGTGAGAGAATTCGGGTCACAGGGAAAACAGGCACCCCAAAGTGAGGAGAAATAGGCAAACACAGAGAATTACAGGTACATATGCTTACCTAAATCAGAGGCAACTGAAACCATAAACTGGTAGGAACACATAAATGATCACTTAGAAAGTATCCTGGGCGGCACACCCACACTTTCATGAGTTTTACCTGAAGGAACCACACTAGGTTCTCAAAAGGAAAAACAAAGAGAGATCCCTCATGGCTTAGGGAAACCAAGGGGAGGAGGAATCATTGTGAAGTACGGCCAGAGCATTCTTCAGACCAAAAGTCTTCCCTCCCTAGGAAAAGACTTTACCGTATCTCTACATGGAGGAAGATCATTTCCCAGACTTTATCCTTTACTCTTTCTCTCCAGTCTGCATTCTCACCTAAAAGGAGAAAAAATAGAAATCTAAGAAACACAAAGGAAGGTCACAGCCCAAGGACACAGTCCCAAATAAAATATGAAATTTAATCAGGACATTATGTAACACACACCCTCCCCCAGACCTCACCATTATACCAACAGGGCTGCAGCATACTTGCACTGGTAACAGCTGAACCAACAGAAAGACAAAGAGTTTGTGTAAGAAGTTCATAAGAAAGACAACAGGAGAAAAAACATTGAAACCTTGGCACCCACAGCTACAGCAAATATTAAATGCAGCCCCGATTCTAGACAGAATAATATATAAGCCCACCCTAAAGACCTATCTACCTAGGTTCTTATTACTCAATAAATCATGTTCAGCTGTCAAAAAATTTAAAAGGCATGTTAAAACTCAGGAAACGCACTTGGAAGAGCTAAAGGAACATATAAATCAGGCTCAGATATAATACAATTTGGGGAATTATCAGAGCATGTAAAATAATTATAATGAATAGGTTAAGTGCTCTAATAAAAAAGGAGACAATATGTAAGAATGAATTAGAAATGAAAAGAGATCATTGGAAACACTATGGAAAAATCAAAGGAAATTCTATAAATCTTAAAAAAATCTATGAGCAGAAAGAAAGAATGTCTTTCATAGGTTCACTTAAACATTGAACATAACCAAATAGAACATCAGTAAAGACTGAGACAATTTGACAGAAATATCTCAAATTGAAATATACTAATTGATAAGCCTTTAGTCAAACTAACTATGAAAAAAAAGAGAAAGGATACATATTACTTATATCAGAAAATTAAAGAGGGGACATCACTACAGATCCCATAATAATTAAAAGAATGGAAATCTACCAGTGAATTATACTTTAAGAAATAAAAAATACCAATTCTTCACAGTCTTCCAGAAAATCAGAATATATATTCCTTATTCTATAACCAGGTTCACATAACAACAGTACTAGATTAAGATTTAAGAAGAGAAGAAAATTACAAACCAACATCTCTTTTGAACAGATATAAAAATCATCAATAAAATATTATCATTCCTTATTCAACAATCTATAAAAAGAATTATACATCACAATAAAGTCAAATTAATTCTGGATATATATGGCTGGTTCAAATTAACAAAATATTACCATCTACCACAGCAAGAGAGTAAAAAAGAAAAATCATATGATGATATTAATTGATGCAGAAAAGCATTTGACAAGACCTAACATCAATTCATTATAAAAGTTTTCAGCAAACTAGAAATAGAGGGAAATTTCCCAACTTTATAAAGAACATCTTTAAGAAATCTATAACTAATGTCATGCTTAATTGTGAAGATCTGAATGTTCTTCCCTTAAGATTATGAAAAATACAGATATGTCTTCTCACACCAATCATATTTAATTTCATACTGAGAGATACTGCAATACTATAAGAAAAAGAAATAAAAACTATAAAGATTGCATTGAAGAGAAAAAATGTCTTTGTTAGTAGATAACATGGCTGTCTATAAAGAAAACCAAAATTATTAGCAATATATTTTTAGAAATAATAAGTGAGTATAACATAGTCACAGAACACAAGTTAATATACAAAATCAATTGCTTTCCTATATGCCAGCAACAAATAATTGGAATTTAAGGGTTAAAAACAAAACAAAGCATTATTTATAATAGCACATCAAAAAATAAATAAAATACAATAAAATATGTACATGGTCTATATGTCGAAAACCATAAAATCCTGAGGAAAGACATGAAATGTTTAAAGAAATGCAGAGGCATTTTATATTTGTGGATTGGCAGACTCAATATTGTAGAGACATTAAAACTTCATATTTTGAATTATGGATTCAACACAATCCCAGTCAAACATCAGAAAACTTATTTGTAGATTTGCAAATACTTTTTGTAAAACTGATATGGAGTTGCAAAAAATCTAGACCATCCAACACAGTAATTAAGGTCAAAGTTGTATGACTCACATTACCTGATTTCATGAGTTGCTATAAAGTTAGAGTAATCAAGAGACTAATATGGATGAAAGAATAGACACACAAATCATTGGAACAAAATAGAAACAATATATCACAGATAGACCCGTAAAATACAGTCAGTATGAACTTAGACCAAAAAAGAAAAAGGCAATTCAATGGAGAAAGTATATTTTTTTCAATGAATGATGTTGGAACAACTGGATTAGAACAAGCAAAAGAGTAAACCTATGCCAAAGCAGGTGTGGCTTGGTGGGTTGAGCACTGACCAGAGAATCAAAAGATCCCTGGTTCGATTCCCAGTCAGGACACATGCCTGGGTGGCAGGCCAGATCCAAGGCTGGGGGTGTGCAAAAGGCAACCTATTTATTATTTCTCTCCTTCTGTTTCTCCTTCCCTTCTCCTTCCTCTAAAAATAAATAAAATCTTTAAAAAGAAAAAATGTAAACCTAGACAAAACCTTACACTTTTCAAAAGATTAACTCAAAATAGACAATAAACTTAAATATAAAATGGAATGCTGTAAAACATCTAGAAGATAATATTTTTAAAAATCACCAATCTGGCTTTGGTGGTATATTTTTAGATATGAGACCAAAAGAATGACCCATGAAAAGAATGATAAGTTTGGATTCATTAAAATCTTAAGTTAGACTTAAAAATGTCTTGTCTGTGAAAGACACTGTTAAGGGAACCAAAGATAAGCCAAATACTACAGAAAATGGTTGCCAAATACATATCTGTTAAAAGACTTGTATCCTAAATGAACACAGAACACTTACACCTCAACAATAAGAAAACAAAAAGCCACACTTAAAAATGGGTAAAAGATTTGAACAGCCACCTTATGAAAAAAGTTATGCAGAGTAATGCCAATGAAAATGGAGTAGGTGACTTCACAATCCCATTCATCTAAAGAAACATCTAAACATCAAGCAAAAACTCTCAGAACTAGTATTGCCAGAACTCTGGAAAACTGAGTTTTACACAACCAAATATACGCTGAGACAAGAGCAAGGCAACTTCAAAATAACAAGAAAGTTTTGCAATATTTTTACCTGTGCTTGCCACATTTCCTTTCCAGCTTAGAGACAAATCTTGAGGATAGCTGCTTACATTGTCAGGGCAGGACTCTGCTCTTTGGTCCTGGAGGTAACAGAACAGAATCTGTTCTTAAAGAATTGTGTTTGTCTAATCTGGCCTTCCTGGAAACTGGCAAAGGTGTATGTTTTTGTTTCTCCTAACTCAGATATTATTCATGGAAGACTCACTAGTCATTTCAAAAAAATTATAAAAGTAGTCACAAGGATGTGAAACAGAGCACAGGGAATAGAGGCAATAACATGGTAATAACTGTGTATGGTACCAGATGGGTACTAGGCTCATTGGAGACCACTTCGTAAAGTATATTAATGTTTAATCACTATATTGTATACCTGAAACTCATATAACATAGCACATCAACTGTAATTAAAATGGATTTTAAAATAATTTTAAAAATTATATACATATGTGTGTGTATTCTAAGATGAATGAACAACTTGCTACCACCTGGGGCAAAAGATTACATTGGAGACAAGTAAAGGAATCTTGAAAGCCTGGGACAAAAAGCTGGGGGGAATGTTTGCCTGGGAAAGAAGGGCATTCAAGAGGGCTGAGCATTTGGAAAGCCACGCACATGTGCGTGTGCAGGGCAGAATGCATGCTCAGAAGAGACCTGACCAGACCCTACATTTTCACCTCTGGGTGATCCGTGGTCTCAGTGCAGGCAGGAAGTGAAGACTGAGGCAGAGTTGTAGGGGTCCTACCTGCCTAAGTGCCGAGAGAGTCCCCAACACAGAGCCAACCCCCAAGGCATGGGAGTTTTCCTTTTTTTCACATTTTTGTGATGTTGTTTTCCATTATTATTTAGTTACAATATTTTCTCATTTCCTGTGTGATTTCTTCTTCCACCGATACATTTTCCAAAGTTGCTCAGTTTCCAAATACTTTGTGATTTTCTTGATATTTGTATGTATTTCATTTAATACCATTACAGTCATAAAATAAAACATTGTATACAGTGTACTTTAATCCTCCGAGGTGCTTTGAAATGTGTTTTGTGGCCCACTGCATGATGTAGGTGTACGGATGTAGGTGAACAACTCTAATACTGCTATACCTGCCTACTGAAAGTGAGTGATTAAGTTGAGGGATGGTGAATGACAAGACCCAGTTTTCTCACTGTTAAAGTAGAATTTTATACAGAAGCAATAGGATAGGTTAAGAATGGTTCATGTGGTGATGGATTAGAGTTGGAGACATCAGTACAAACTCTCATTTAGCTTAATAAATATAAAATTGGTTACATATGCAAATACATAATGATATGGATATAGTAGATGCATATATATTTCCTTGCTCTGTCAGTAGAGAGCCCTAGAGGTCCAACTATAAAAATGAAAACCTACGAATAATGGTTCCTTGACTTCTAAATACCATTACTCATTGAAAGGAACCAGGGATCCTTGGGAAGGTGACTGGCTAGGAATGGAGAAGGAAATTTATAAGATGAGACTGAGCATCTCACAGTTCCAGAAGTAAGAAAATAAGAACAATAACAACAAAAAAAAGAACAAATAAAAAAACATAATGATGGAGGTAAGTCAAAGGAATGCAGCAACCAAGTGAAAGAATCTCCAATAACCAAAGTTAAAACAATTTGAGTAAAAAAGTATATGAATAGCACTGAATTATAACCTAAAGTTTCAATAAATACTTGTGAGTCCATATTGATATAAATAAATGATTGATGAAATAAACAAATCGAGGATAAGGGACAAATCTCAAGGGGAGCAGTATAACTGTCAAACCTTAAGTTGAGCTGCCGTACACAATGACTTCCTTCAAAAGAGTGCAGACTGGAAAGGAGGAAAAGGGAAGAGTAACTTCATAGTGGGGAAACAACCTCATCCGGTTGATTAAAGTCAACCTCAGTAATGATAACTCCAGTTGATAATATGTATCCTTGACATGGTAAAATAAGAAGGGCACTTTACCTCTATGATCTTCAACCCCAAAGTCTGTAACACCAGTCTAATCATGGGGGGAAAAACCAAACATATTTCAATAATATGTTTGAAAATATACCTGAACCAAACTAAAAAAAAACCTGTCAAGGTCATCAAAAAAAAAGGAAAGTCTAAGAAACTCTCATTTCCAAAAAGAAGCTTAAGGAGACATGACAAACAAATGTAATGTGATATCTAGATGGGAATCCTGGATCGTTTTTACATTAGATAAAAACTAAGGAAACTGGAATAAAGTATGGACTTAAATTCGTCTCATTCTAATAAACATCATAGTCATATAAGATGCTAGTAGCAGGAGTGACTGGGTTTAGGTACATGGAAACGCTATGCAAGGTTGGGCAAAAGTAGGTTTACAGTTGTTCATATGGAAAATAACACAACCTTTAATAAATAATAATACAAGAATAGACTCTGTTTTGCATAGTCACAACTGTAAATCTACTTTTGTTGCACCCTGTCACAATTTTATGTAAATTGAGTGTTTTAAAAATAGAGTTTATTTTTTAAAAATATAAGAAACACATCCTTATAAAAATATATACTCACGCACACTTTTCTGTGGGGTGTGGATGGGGGTAGAGGGAACTCCTAAGCACAAGGAAATAGAGGCATTTGAGAAAGGATGTGAAAGCAGCATCCCTATAAAAAGCAATTATCCAATGAGCAGTTCCATGTCTGGGTTGAGTGGTCATAATCATCCTGTGCATTTTTAAGATTTCTTCATTAATAGGAGCTGATTAATAGAGGCTGTCATTTTCTTCTACCTTTCCCTGGGCAATGGGCACCATAGAAGAAGCTAGACATTGAGAAATTTTAAACAGATTGCTAAAAAGATACTGTTCTGAGGTTTAGTCCTGTTAACATCTCTGCAAAAACTTATGCTTTCACCTTTTCTTTGCTGTTCAGAGTTCAGTGTTCATATCACTCTCCCTGAGGCTGACAACTCCAGAAAACTTGGTACTTACTCCTGACACAGCGAAAAAAAGGGGGGAAGGGTCATGCCTGACTTGTCAAGTTGAACCACTTGCATGACCAGTGATGAACTGTTGATGGTACCCCAGAAGTAGCTCTGAGTTAGATTGGTAAAATTCTTCTGTAGCCCTGGATTTCTCATTCATGCTCTAAACACAGCTATTCTGCATAAATGTGTGTAAAGAAAAGGCTAGAAGTAGAAATGTTTTGTTTGCATGTAAAATAGATTATCTACAAATTGGCTGGCTGATGGGACCTTTCTAAGAGAAAGATGTTTTAAATAATAAGAGGATTTCCACTTCCAGTTAGGATTTACAAGGTAACAATGTTAGTCCAACCATAAAAATAAACTAAACAAGTTACCAAACAACATTTTAAAAATAAGTTCAGAGAGCTAAGAATGCAAAGAAATAAAAATGAGTTTGTATCTAGAAAAGGTTGAGCTCTTATTACAAGACAAGATGTGACTACTTTCATCCCTGGTAAAGCAGAAGGAGAGAGAAGACCTTGCCATAGATTGAGAAAAGAAGACACCAAACAAATTCATTTTATACTTTTTTTATGGCCCATGTGGGCTAACATGCTGAGTTAGGATCCCGAAGAGCTTTAACCACACAGCAATTTATACTCACCTGCCAAATCTTATAGATCTATAGCAGGTTCAGGAACAGTAAACGAAAGGGTGGTTCCATGCAAAAGTCACTGGAAAATCCTCCCTGAAGCACGTGGGCTAAGACAAAGCAACCTCTGCCTGAGCCACGGAATCAGCACAAGAGAGCTGAAAGGAAACCCTAAGAGCACTTAAGGCAATAGCTGCAGAAGGCTTGGAGCACAATTACAGGTATATATACACTTTAAACAACTATTCACCATTTAGAATAAAGTAACAACAATGCATGTTGAAGTTTTTGGCATATGAAGAGGTATAAAATATAACAGGAACAAAAAGGGAGGAGAAAGTAATGGAGTAAAATTAATTAATTAATTAATGGAGTAATATTATTGTAAGGTTATACATTTGCCATGAAGTCACATGATATTAGTAAAGCTAGGCTGTGATGGTATAGACAAATATTGTAAACTTTATAATCACTAAAATATCATACAAAGAAGTATAGCTAATAGCCCAACAGAGGAGATAAAATAAAATACTTTAAAAATGCTTAGTTTACTGAAAAGAAGTCAGGAAAAGAGAAACAGAAAAACAAAGAACAGTAAGATCACATATGAAACAAATACCAAAACAGTAGCCTTAAATGTAAACATATAAATAATAACATTAAACACAAAGAGACTACACATACCAACTAAATAATGAGAATATTGTCAGACTGGATAAGAAGAAAGATCCAACTATCTGCTACATAGAAGAAATACTATAGGCTTTTTGGTTTCAGACATGTAAAGATCTAATTTCACCCAGGTAATCAGAAAAAAGCTGGGGGAAACTAAATTCTGCTTACCTGAAGCAGAAGCCCCTGGAGCCATGAATTAGCAGAACATTAATATGAACATTGACCATTTGCTGGAGGGTGATTATGGACTCACTGGAGAGTGAGACATTTCTTGGGTGGATTTTCTCCCCAGATACCTCATCAGGTTCTCCCAGTGAGGCTCCAACATGGACATGGAAAAGCAGCCATTGTGAAATACACTTGGAGCCTTCTCCATAACCAAAGAGAGTTGGAGAAGGGGAAACAAAAGTAATGCTACTTGAGGAACACTTGTAAAAGCCATGCCCCAAGAAACAGGCCAACTGTTACACATTTTTTCTGTCCACAAAAGTCCATCCATTGTTAATGTAACAGTTTGTTTGACATTGATGTAAAGTAGCAGCTAAGGAGAGTGGACTAGAATGTGCAAGCATGAACAATGATGACTTCACTGTACTAGTCAGTGGGGGAGGTGGACACCATAGGGTGAGCATGTGCACTGTGTGACCTCCGCATTCAAAATGACTGAGTAGAGCAACAAATTTGCATCAAAGTTTGCATTAAGCTTGAACATTCCTCCACAGACACTGTTCAAATAATTCAAAAGTCCATAGCTATGGGCAACTGGTGATTGGCACTTTCATCACACCAACACACCTGCTCATGCATCATATCTTGAGCTGAGTTTTTTGGCAGAACATCAAATCATCTAGGTGACTCAGCCCCTCTACAGACCAGATTTGGAAACCTGTGACTTCTGGATTTCCTCAAAACTAAAATCACTTTCCACAGGGAAGAGATTTCTGACTGTTGATGAGATTCAGGAAAATATGATGGGCAGCTGATGGCGACTGGGAGAACTGTGGGGTCCCAAGGGACCTACGTGGAAGGGAACTGAGGTGTCATTGTTCTATGTACATTATTTCTTGTATCTTGTATCTTCTTCAGTAAATATCACTGTTTTTTATAGTATGTGGCTGGATACTTTCTGGACATAAAACAGATTTCCAGATGATTATGAAATGCTCCTGCCCTTTCATTTAAAACCATACCAACAGAACCCTAGTATAATAATAGTGTATTATAGCTAAAGAGCTGTCAGATACAGATTTTCTACAAGCAGGAATGTATAGAGAAACCAAAAGATAACAAGAGAAGCAAATACTAACACTCGGGAAATTAGAAGTCCCTGGTACTTATAGCACATACTAACTCCTACCCAGATTAACACGAACCCTTATAATAAGGACCTATTTCCTGAAGTTCCTAGCATGCGAAACAACATACCTGGCTGTCAACAAGTGTCATGTCAAAAACACAAGTAAAAACATACTCTGAAGAGAGAAAACAATCATCAGAACTACATGAGATAAGAAACAGATGTTGGTATTATCAGACAGGAAATTTAAAATAACCATAATTAATACATTAGGGCCTCTAATGGTTTAAGTATATAACAGACAAGACAGATGAAATTTAAACAGAAAGCTGGAAACATGTCTTTGATGGACTTATTAGAAAACTGGACATGACCAAGGAAAGAATCAGTGCACTTGAAGATAGCATGAGAGGAACGTGACAAAGTACAAGAGAAAAAAGAATGGAAAAAAGCAAAAAATTCAAGAACTGTGAGACAATAACAATATGTATAACATATATGTAAGTTTAATATCAGAGAGTAAAGATAAAAGCAGAAGAATATTTAAAGTAACAATGACCAAATCTTTTTTTTATATTAGTGACAGACACCAAACCGCAGATTCAAAAAGCTGACAGCAGGATAAATATCTCCCTACCTTCCCTATCACCATCCAAAAAAAAATCTCAAAAATACAAACAGGCACACATATACAGGTATGTCATACTCAAACTGCAGAAAACAACAAATTATACGTAGAGACAGAAAACTGGAAAGTAAGAGTGCAAACATAATATCACTGGAGATAACAAAACATTTCATAACAACAAAAGATAACAAGAGAAGCACAAGAGATAACAAGAGAAGCATCATCATTGGAAAGATGTATTAATCCTAAGAATATATGTACCTAAAAATTGAAATTCAAATTCATGAAACAAAAATTGAAGAACTAAAGGAAGAAATAGATAAATCCATGATTATTCTAGAAGTTTTAGCAGACTCTTCTCAGTAATTGAGAGAACTATGAAACAAATGTTGTAAAGGATAAAGAATATTGAGAATACTATCAACATCTTGGAACTACTTCTCCCTGGTATTTATAGGAAACTGCCCCCTCGATGTCAGAATTCACATTGTTTTCAGGTGTGCGTGTATCACATGGTAGGCCATAAGACCCCTGTCAATAAATTTCAAAGGACTAAACATACAGTTTTGTTTTCTGACTACAATGGTATTAAATTATATTAGAAATAAAGAATAAAATATTGCCCTGGCTGGTGTAGCTCAGTGGATTGAGTGCGGGCCTGCAAATCAAAGGATCGTGGTTCGATTCTCAATCAGAGCACATGCCTGAGTTGCAGGCCAATTTCCAGCAGGGGACCCATGAGAGGCAACCATGCATTGATATTTCTATCCTCTCCTTCCCTTCCCCTCTAAAGATAAATAAATAAAATCTTTTTTAAAAAAGAATAAAATATTAAGAAATCTCCAAATATTTGGAAATTAAGATGCTCATCTCTGAATAACTCAGAGATGAATAGGTCAAAAGAAATCATATGGGAAATTAAAAAGTGTTTTTAACTGAATGATAGTGAAATACAGCATGAAATTAGTGGGTGCAGATTGATACTGCTATAATAAAGAGAAAGACCCTGTTTTTGATGTAACTACTCACAGCTTACAAGCCTATCCTCTCCCTTTCTCCTTTCTCCCGGCTGTGGGCAAGCCCCCATGCATTCTCCCTATGCACTGGAAGGGATGTTCAGACCACACTAGTCAGGCTTATCTGCACATGCATGGAATTTTCCCAAGGCCAGTAATTAGTTATAATAAAAACCCAACCCACTCTCTCTGCTTCATTCATTCCACCTAAACTGACTTGTGCCTGCCCTACTTTCTGCAGAAAATCTCCCCGCATAACAATCCTTATAACAATCTATTGGTGTATGCGATGTTAGCAGACTCAACATCTGAACTATTTTGGGTAAAGAGTTAACCTTATTTTTTTTCAGTCAACCACAAAACAACCACATGGAAAAAATACATAGCTAAAAACATATAGCTTAATGTCTGTATTTCAAAAGAAAAAGGTTTAAATCAATGTTTAAAGCTTGCACCTTTAAAAGTTTAAAAATGGCAATTCAAGTGAAAAAAATAGAAAAAAATAAAGAAATAAGAGCTAAAGCCATAAAATAGGAATATAAGAAAAATAGAAAAATAAGTTGTGTCAAAAGTTTTTTTCTTTAAAATTATAAAATTGAGAAATAGCTAGGAGGACTAATCACTAATAGCAAAAAAAGGAGAGAGAAGAAGAAAGAGAGAGACAGAGATAGAGATTGCCAATAGCAGGATTGAAAGGGAAAATATTGCCAAAGATTTTACAGACATCAAAAGGGGTATTATGAACAAATCAATGCTAAGATATTTGAAAACCTAGACAAAATGGACTAGCTCCTTGAAAAGTACAATTATCAGAAGTGCTCAAGAAGAAACAGAAAATGTAAATAGTTCTACATCTGTAACACTCATACTTTGCTCTTTGGAACGTAAATTAGTACATGTTTGGAAACTATCAGTTTCTTATGAATGTAAGTCTTTATTTGCCATATAACTTATTGATTTTACTCTTAGATATTTACTCAAGAGAAATAAAACTATACTTTGGTAAGTCTCTTTTAAAATGCTTATAGTAGGTAGCTTAATTGTAATGGTCAAAAACTAGGGAAAAATTTCTATCAACAGGCGAATAGAGATATAAATTGGATATGTTTATTTAATGTAATACTCAGCGATAAAAAATGACCCACTGTAACATAACAAAATCAGTAAATCTCAAAAACTATAATGGGGAGTGAAAGCAGCCTGACATATATTCTGTTTGCAGTCCAAGAAGAAATCCAAATGTAATTGCCTCTGTGGACCAAGGGTAGAGTAGAGGGTCTGGGTGAATTGAAAAGGGCATTGCCTGTAGAGATGGAATTGTTCTCTATCTGTATGGTGGTTATACAGGCATATGCAATTGTCAACATTCTTCAAATTAAACACTTAAGGAAGTTTATTTTATTGTATAGAAATTACATCTCCATATATTTTTTTAAAAAATGAATAAACGTTTTCATTTTTTTCCTAAGGAGTCCCAAAACAATAAACCAAAGTTTCACTTAGTCTCACACAGTCTCAATATCTAAGTCATTTTCTTTTAAACTCAGCATAATTCATTGAGGATGCATTTTGAAGGATGAATACCTTTATTCAACACAATATTCCTAACTTCAATAAACATGCTTTTAAAATATCATTTTAAAGTATATTTTATTGATTATACTATTACAGCAATCCCATTTTTTTCTCCTCTTTAATCCCTTCCACCTGCATCCCCCACCTTCCAGCATCCCCACCTCCCAGCATCCCCACACCCCTTATTTCATGTCTGTGGGTTGTACATATAAGTTCTCTGGCTTCTCCATTTCCTATACAATTCTTAACCTCCCCCTGTCTATTTTGTACCTACCAATTATACTTTTTATTCTCTGTACTTTTTCCCCCATTCTCCCTCCTCCCCATTCCTCTCTCTGCTGATAACCCACTATGTGATCTCCATTTGTGTGATTATGTTCCTGTTCTAGCTGTTTGCTTAGTTTATTTTTGTTTGTGTTTTTTAGATTCAGTTGTTGAGAGTTGTGAGTTTGTTGTCATTTTACTGTTCATATTTTTTAAGAGGTGCTTTAATTTTTTTTATTTTTAAAAATATTTTATTTATTTATCTTTAGAGGGGAAGGGAAGGAGAGAAGGAGCGAAATATCAAATGTATCATTGTCTCCTGTGTGTCCCCTCCTGGGAACTGGCCTGCAACCCAGGCATGTGCCCTGACTGTGAATCGAACCATGATCCTTTGGTTCGCAGGCCCACATTCAATCGCAGTACCTGCACCAGCCAGGTACTGTTCATATTTTTGATTATGTTATTTTACTTAGATAAGTCCCTTTAACATTTCATGTAATAAGGGCTTGGTGATGATGAACTCCTTTAACTTGACTTTATCTTGGAAGCAGTTTATCTGCCCTCCATTCTAAATGATAGCTTTGCTGGACAGAGTAATCTTGGATGTAGGTTCTTGCCTTTCATGACCTTTAGTACTTCCTTCCAGCCCCTTTTTGCCTGCAAAGTTTCTTTTGAGAAATCAGTTGATGGTCTTAAGGGAACTCCTTTGTAGGTATCTGTCTCCTTTTCTCTTGCTGCTTTTAAGATTCTCTCCTTATCTTTAATTTTGGGTAACTTAATTATGATGTGTCTTAATGTGTTCCTCCTTGAGTCCAATTTCTTTGAGACCTCTGAGCTTCCTGGACTTCCTGGAAGTCTATTTCCTTACAGAGATTGGGGAAATTTTTCTTCATTATTTTTTCAAATAAGTTTTCAACTTCTTGCTTTTCTGCTT
>PVKM010026054.1:0-19614 GCA_004027735.1 Carollia perspicillata | reverse complement strand
CGGAAGAGAGACCGAACCCCTGAAGAACAGCTACCTGACATTTTTATGGAAGGGAGCTCCCTTTCCAAACAATAGTATCTCTCCGTCCTTCCCTCCCTCGTCTCCATATTCAATCAGTAATTCTCAAAATAAAGGTAAGCTGCAGTGTGCATAAAAATTCCATTTTTTACTGTAACAGTTCATTTCCTTTTTGTTAAAATTCCATTTACATTCCATGTCTTTTTGTTTTTAAAGTGTTTATTTATTATGGATTAAACAGTACATTAAGCATGCACTGTATGTAAGAAAGGTATAAATAGGGAATCATTTGGGGTCTGGAATGGATCAATTCAATTCACATTAGTTCTAATGGGGGAAAAATGATTCAGTTTTCAAACAAATCACTTCTTGAACTGCCTTCTGGAATGAATTAAGTTTGAGAACAGAGGTTCTACTCTAAACACTCAATGTGGAATCCACACTGATAATTGGACTGAAAGCCTCAGTCTAACATTATAAATACTTGCTGTCCATGTTAAATGTGAAATATAGTGTGAGTGAACCAATGAGGCTCACTTTCCTTCACAGTTTTATTGGCATATATTTTACATATCATAAAATTTTCACTTGTTTTAATGTACAGTTCAATGAACTGCTGCTAATAACATCTTGAAGTTGTGCCATTAAACTTTTAGAGAATAGCTTAACACAATATAATTATTTACAGGAAAAATAGAACAATGATTTAGTTACACAAGTAAAATTTTCTTTCTCTGAAATAAAGACTGCAGCTATCCTGATACATTTTATAACCTGGTGCCATAATTTCTTATCTGAGGGAGATTGAGGAGAATTCTAAATTGTTTCATCTACCAGTGAGATAGGCAACAGTTTATGATTTACTTTCTGACTGGGGGCCTGGAATTCTGTTATTGTATATTGTTTGCTAAGCATTCAGCTATATGTTTTAAAGACCAGAAAAATAAATGCTTTGGTTAAAATTTTATTATAAATTTTAATAGAAAAGTTAAACAAAATTTCTCACTTGGATGAGAATTATCTCACTAGAAAATGATGATGGGTCAGAGTAAGGAAAATCAGCTATCAATTACACACTAAGGGTTTATACAGATGATTTTAAAATAAAACGTAGGCTACCTATATTGTAATGAAATGCCATGTTAAGATTTGTGTGTGTGTGTGTTGATCTTCTAAGAAAGGATGAGTAAACAAACTATTCTTGCATCAAAGTTATATGGGAATGTATAGAAGGTAGGATTTAGTTAATCCACTCTTTCTGAAATTTAAAACAAAATATATTTTGAATATTACATATTCAAGGTTAATATGAAGCTTCAATAAGCGCATGATTGAAATTCACTCTGAAGTTTAATATTGTATTTCCCCAAGTCCGAAGGAAGTGTGATTTATTAAAAAAAGAACACTGAGAAGAGCACACCCCAAAATCAGAGTTAAGTATACCTATAATCTTTATAGTAGTATGATTATGTTTCCTAAGAATAATATTACTGGTACTCATAGACTATAAAGCGTACCATTTAACAAATTAAATAACTTATTTTATAGTACTTAATTAATTTATTTTTATTGTCATCCAAGGATTATTTTCATTGCTTTTAGAAAGAGTGGAAGGAAGGGAGGAAGAAAGAGAGACAGAGAAACATTGATGTGAAAGAGAAACACTGATTGGTTGCCCCTGGTATGTGTCCAGACCAGGGATTGACCTGCAATCTAGGGATGAGTCTTGACTGGAAATCAAACCTGCAACTCTTTGGTTATAGGATGATACTCCAACCAACTGAGACACACTGGCTAGAGCTATTTACTTCATAGTGTATTTAGAATCTTTTTACAAATTAATTACATGGATTATCACAGTTTGATGTTTTGGTAGTAATAAAAATTTATTTTAGTGACTATAATGGCATGGACATAGCTTTTCATAAACTCAAGTCTAATGGCATGTATTCATTTTCTATAAGGATATCTGCTTTGATTAGCAGACATTTGGTCCTGTATGAAATGTCCATGGACACATTTGGTTCATGCTGACCCGTCTACGTAACCCCACATACCAGAGCTAAGCTACTGAATCAAGAAGCATTATTACTGGCAAAATAACTACAACAAAATTATTGGACCAATAAAACATGATAGTATTATCTATGTATTAATCCTGCAAATGAAAAGTGTAAATAAACTTTATGGGTTATTTGAACCCATTTTCTAAGCATGGATGTTTTTTATTACCAAATTCAAGGACTTTTTAGCACAGACCAAATGTCCATGGTTGTTTTGGACAAAACCAAATATCAGCAAAGTTTATACATATTGTAAAAAAATGTGTTAAAGTTTATTTTTTACTCTAATTATGAATAACTATATAAACCGTTTTTTATTTCTATGCTACAAATATAAATCACAATTATACATGAACATATATTTAAAATGTGTTTCTGTTTTTCATTATCACTGCTTGAGTACAGACAGCAAAAACTGAATTTTACATAGTCTACTGTATTTTCATCTAGCATCTGTTCAGCATCTTTAGAGCTATATCTATGACTTGAAGAACTAAAACAAGTTCAAATATTTTGTTAATAATTTTAGAAAGACCTCAAAAATTATAAGTTGAATTAAATATCAATTTCTAAAATGCATATTAACATAAAAGGATTACAAATTATCTTGGCTTTTCCATGCCCATCTATGAGCTTGATGATTGCTGGGAGTACCAGCTCAGCATAAAACTGAGCTCACAAGTAAGATTCATGGCAACAATGTTCATAGTATTGGAGCTGCAGGAAAAAGATATACTTAAATTAAGGCCAGAGGGGTCAGTGGAAACTTTATTGTCCCATTCCGTAGGACTTTTAAGGTGTCCGTTGCAGAACTTCAAGGAAAATGCAAGAACCTAAAACTAGCAACAGTGGCTATCTGAAATCTTAGCCTTAGTGAGTCAACAGCAGGGATAGATTAACCAAATTGAAGAGAAAGAGTTCTGTAGAGTCTGTTTTACTGAGAGGAGCCCAGTCCTTCTGTTGAAGGAACTGGGTTATCCTGGGGCCACTTGGCAGGGAAAAGGAAAAAAAAAAACACAAGGCAATAAATATTCTCTCATCTCATTCTTCAGCTCCCTGCTTGAAGTCCTTTTTGGCCAACCCCAATGAGAAGCCAGATAATATGAATGTCTACTAATATAACCTCTATACACTGTCTCAGAACAGTGAGTAGGGTAAGCAAGAATACAGAGTAGATCTGGAATGGCAAGTGGAAAACACCTTATTCACTTACCTATAGATAAGACAAGCCAGATGGTTCTTACTTAGACAAATTCTAAACTTCATGAGAGTATTTAAATTTTTTCAAATATAGTTTGCATTTAGTATTAGTTTGCATTAGTTTCGGGTGTACAGCACAGTGGGTTGACAATAATATACTTTACCAAGTATTTCCCCTGTTATTTCCAGTACCCACCTTGCACCATACAATATCACTATAATATTGTTGACTGTATCCCCAATGCTATATTTTACAGCCTTGTGACTATTTCAGAACTACCCACCTTTTGACTATTTTGTAACTAATGATTTGTATGCATCTTAGTCCCTTCACTTTTCATACTCAACCCTGCCAACCCCCCTCCACTCTGGTGACCATCAGTCTGACCTTTGCATCTACGAGTCTGTTTCTATCATGAAAGTATTTTAATGCAACAACAGAGTACTTAGTGAGTTAATGGGATGTAAAAGTATGGTTCACAAATGCATTTCTACTCAATCATATTTAGGATACCGTGGGAAAAAATCACAGAAGAAACTACCAACACATTAATGGCATGTTAGTAGTTTGAAAAAAAATACTTCAGTTAAGTATTTTTCTTAAGTTTGGAAGAAAACTAGGTTAATAATTTTAGTGAACCCACCCATGAGAAGAGCATTAGCTAAATCATGAAAGATATTAAAAGTAAAATAAGTCTGCTTATATGGCTGGCTTTAAGAACAATTGACATTATCAGCACATTATAAAAATTAAAATAAGGTATATAAACACAATTTTACTTTAGGGAATGAATATACCTGCTCAATATAAAATCACATTTACTTAATTTTTGTCACATTAAGTAAAATATTTTTCACATGATCCATTTAACTTTTAGAAACCATAGACTTTTTTTTTACACTACAAAGAGCAAAAGAAAAGAGAATGTTTGTGCATTTTTTAGGTGTTTGCTAAGAACTAAAGAAAGAGATGTTTGGATTTAGCATTAACACTTAGCCTTGCCTATAACGGGAGACCCTGGTTTCTGTTCTTAGCCCTGGAAAGCATGGAACTTAATCTTCTAGTCACCCCCCCACTCTGCTGTGGCCCTGAAAACACAGCTACATACAGTAGCTTTTGGAAACATAAAACCATTGACAAATTTTATTAAAAATAAATCTTTTCATGATCATGTCAAGAATCTGTTTGGCAAGAATATGGATTTGTTTTCTCAGACAAGTTTTGAGAACTCTGCTACCTGCTTCAAGAGCTACCCATTAAATATAGGTTATGAATGTGTAAACTGCATTGTTTTTTGGTCAGAAATTCAGACATTATATAATGTGTTATGTAGAATTTTTATAAATTTATTTTGCCACTGTTTCAAGTATGCAGACTTTTGCCTGTTTCTTTTTACATTCAGGTTCTTCAAATTGCACTGCTACTACATGGTGGCTGCCCTTTCCTTTCTGACCCCTTCAGCAGAAGAGGACATTATTTGCATTTCTTCTACTAATGGGGAAATGAGTTCATTTATCCAAGAACTATGCTCTCAATTTCCAACAGAAAGTCAATAACCAACTGTCTCCAGGTAAATTTAAAATAAATAAAAAATAAATTGAAAACAGAAAAACAAAAGGATTTGCATCCATTAAAGTAAAATTCAGTTTCTTGAACTTAACTTTTGTATTTTGCCATACAAGTTGGAGAACAGGCTTGTTGAGTCCATTTGTATGTCCTGTTCACTTGTGTTTCAGCCCATTTGGACATGCTGTACTCAAAAACATGTAGAACATTATGGTATCTTCAATAGTTAGTTTTCCCATACTAAACCTTGTATCATATACACACATATTTTCTTAGTCTATGGGCTGTGGCACCAAGAGCAACCCAGACTTCATTGCTAGAAAGAAAGTTATAGATGCTTCTGTAATCGAGTGAGAATGGCATTTGTACTTTGGGTGTCATGCAAGAATGGAGATTGAAGAAACTGTATCTCCATTAATTTAAAAATTATCTTTAATTATAGTAAATACAAAATTAAAAAATCTAAATATCATTTAAAATTTCTGGGATGTGACATCTCTAGAGCTAATATAACATTATGAAAACTAGTTAGGCCTCCCTTGAGCCCCAATGTGTGTTTATGTGTTTTTATTATATTTATATTTATTTGGGATTGAATTACTTTGGAGTGTGATTTTGGATTGAATATTGAAAATGCACTGTTCTATTTTTTAATTTTTCTTGTTCATGTTCTTCAAAAAGTACAAGGGTGAACAACAGTAGATTCACAGTTATGGGTATGTCAAACAAAGTTTATATTTGCAATGTTATTTATTAATTGTATTATTTTCTATACAAACAACTGTAAAACTAGTTTTGTATACCCCATACATTAATCTTTGATTAGTCCACTTAATATTGATTTAAATACACATCTTCTGAATAGATTAAATTAAAAAGTTTAATTTCTACATGTGGAAATGGTGGAGGTAAGATTAGGTTACACTTACATTTCATCTTAAAAGTTCAGTGTAATGTTGCCCTGGCTGGTGTAGCTCAGCAGATTGAGCACAGGCCTGTGAAGCAAAGGGTCACTGGTTCAATTCCCAGTCAGGGCACATGCCTGGGTTGCAGGCCAGGCCCCCAGGGGGACACATGAGGGGCAACCACATATTGATGTTTCTGTCCCACTCTTTCTCCTTCCCTTCCCCTCTCTCTAAAAATAAATAAATAAAATATTTTTAAAAAGTTCAGTGTAATGCTAACATTTGATATCATAAACAGATTGTAACTCAAAAACCAGTCAGACCTGGTGTTTTAACATCACTTGGGCTGAAATTTTCCAATTCATAGCCATTGTCTGTTCAAACATTAAATATGCATTTTTTATTATCTTACAAGTATTAAGTATATTTTCATTAATAATTTCAAATTGTGACAACTCTTTAAATTCCTTCTATCTTATAAATCATTAATTTTTTCTACATATCTTTTTTATAAAAGATGATCCAATATTCATTTTAATTTATTATGGCTTTTAACTAAAATCTTAAATTTTTTATTTCAAAATCAGTGTCTAACACATGAAACAAATAAGAACATATCCTCAAGGTTAGAAAACATAAAATTACATTTAAAAGATACTAAACACAAATTAAACACACTAACAGTTGCATTATGTACCTCTGGAATAAGGGCAACAAATAACACATTTTAATAAATTCCACTTTGTGTAAGTAATGGAGGAATGAATCTGGTTTCTATAGATGACGTAGTTTCATGCAATATTTCCAAAGCTCTTTCTCCCTTCTCATCATAAAAACCCAAGGCATTTCAGCCCTAATGCATTTCAAGTCATAATGAAAAACCCAAGGCATTTCAGTCATAATGACTGAAGGCGCACTAGATCTGTGACAGAAATTTTGCTTTCTATAGGTTCTTCCCTGGCAACGTTTACTCTCACCAACCCAGCGGATGTTGGAAAAAGCCAGTGACTAGGGCGAAAGTGGGGGAACTGTTCTGGTGAAGCATTGTCATCACAGAGGTTTAGGTAGTGTGGCCATTGCTGCTCCTCTTCTTAGAATGGGGTGTTAGTGGTTGCTTTTTCAAGAGGAAACAATGCAAAATAAACAAAATAAAAAGAGACTCATAGAAAGAGAGATCAGACAGATAGTTGCCTGAGGGGAGGAGGGCTTGGGGGCTGAGTTAAAAATGTAAAGAGATCAAGAAGTACGAACTGGTGGTTACAAAACAGTCACAGGGATGTAGAGTACATCATAGGGAATATAGTTAACAATGTTGTACTAACTGTGCATGCTCCCAGGCGAGTACTTGAAATATCAGGAGAACATTTTGTGAAGTATTTTCTAACCACTAAGCTATTCACTTGAAACTAATACAAAATAACATTGAATGTAATCTGTATTGAGTTTTTTTTAAAGGGAGAGAACTTGATCACTCTATCATCCTTTCTAGCCTTTTCTGCTCTGCTATTTAATATTTTCACATGGCAAGCATTAGTTAGTAAGATATGGATAATTAACAATGATCACAATGATGGCAACAATAAAGAGATAAATTTTATTTGAAAAACAATTAAATAATGGTTATACAATGAAAAAAGAAAGCCAACATCAAAGTCTTACAACAACAACAACAAAATAAACAAATTTTCTCTTTGAGAAGGAAAAGTATAAATCAGAAATATGAGTATCCTTTTGGGGAGAGATTCAGTTCTAATTAAAAGAAGACTGTGAGTTAGTACTATGTTTAGTATTAATTAGTGTTATTATTAGTACATTAGATAGTATACATAAATTATACGCTATATGGGATGCATTAATTGATTATGTAATATAATATGTTATAATGATTTATGTTTATATAGCATATTGACATAAATATTTTGTTTATTCAGATCCTTCATTAAAAGCTGTCCTGTATGCTGATAACAAAACTAAAATTAAACACTTTTTAACTTGTAAAGATTATGAATGCCTGTTTAATCAGACCTATAAAACTTTTCAGTGTTCTACTATTTATCACAAACATCCAATTTTTGTTAATAGCTTTTTCTTCCCTTTAATGTGAAGAGGTAAGCATATCTGTGTTATCAGATTGTTTCATTGTAAGGTCTTGTCTCTCTCCAACTGGAACGTACACCTCTATTCATTAAAAACATTTTGGTGATTATGGAAGTGATAAGCAATGATAATTTTTAAATTGGAATAAAGCAGAGATAAGATAAGTTATGAGAACTGTTTTGTTTAATTAACCAGATATAACATAAATTGTTATTTAACTTAACCAGATATAACACATTTGCAAGATTCTTTAAGAATTTTATTATTATTTTTAAAATATTACACATCTGAATTTCTCTACTGAAAAATATATATTATAATAAAAGTAAAAACCCTTAACGTTTAGGTAAAATAAAAGTGCTTTAAACAGTTTCGACAACATAATACGGAGCTTTGCCCATTCTTAAAGGGCACCACCCTTGCACTCTGCTGAACCTTCCTTGAGAATGCAGTGAGAAAGGGCCAGGGACCACAAGCATTCTCCTTCCTTCACAGGTCAGTTAAATCTTGTGTCACATGCTCTTTGTTACAGGACAGGATGGTGGATTACATTGTTTACCGCTTTGTTTTAAGGCAGGAGCTATGTCACTATTATTATTATTTTTGTATGTGTACCATCATCTATAAAACCATGCTTTGGCCATTAAAAGTATCCAATAAACATTCTAGTTATAGTTTGTAAAGCAGGATATTTTTTAAATAAATTAAATGATGATGACAAGGAGAGGTCATTAGGAAAGTTGAAGCTATCTAAACTCCTCTGTGATGACTGAATTAATCCCTGAAATTATTTCATTTTATTTAAATATTATATTTATTTATTTTTAGAGAGCAGAGAAAGGGAGGGAGAAAGAGAGGGAGAGAAACATTAATTTGTGGTTGCCTCTTTCACTCCCCCTACAGGAGATCTGGCCTGCTGCCCAGGCATGTGCCCCGCATGGGGATCAAACCAGTGACCGTTTGTTTCTCAAGCCTGTGCTGAATCCACTGAGCTACACCAGCCAGGGCATACTCCTTGAAGTTACTTTAATTTGACACTTCCTGCAGTGCAGAAAAAGCAAACACCCTTGACTTTTCCTCCCTTTCTAGTGGAAATGAGGCTTCAAACACTAAGGTATAATAATTATTTTGAAAATGTTTCATACATCAATAAGTCAAGGATTTATTTAGAAGTTGCTATTACAACTGATGTGTTGCATACATAGCTTACTTATTCTTAAGTATGCATTTCTTTTATTATGGTGTTCTCGGGAACCATAGTGTCATGAATTATTGATATTTTTAGAATAGTAAGTGTGCAATAAGCCTATGCTCCTTGTTTGGGGGAAAGTTTGTGTTGGTCACTGCTGGAGGTATTTTTGTCCCTTCTGCAAGCCTTCTCTGCCTGCAATCTCCATGACAAGGAAGGAGCTCTGGTCCTTTTCTGTCTGTCACCAGGACACCCCAAAACAGGCTGAACACATATCTGATAGGGTTTAAATAGATAAATATTGAAAGGTCAAAGTTCCTACTTGTTCTGCTGTATGAGGACTGAAGATTAAGCCGATATGTACCAACCCCAGCTGAAACAAAGGAAAATCTTAACCTCACAATTTTTGGCTTTGAAGGATCATTCATTTGCATACTTTCTAAAACTCAGTTTTTCTCAATCTTTTCAATACCTCAGAGTGTGCTTCCTTCCCAAAGTAGTACTTTAAAGCTTCTCTCTCTTTTCTAGTTTACATACCCCCTTTCTCAGGAACCTTCGTTCATTCGTGCGCGCTGAGAAGGAACCAGCCCATCGTTCCCCCTTCGCATCTGGCGCCCTCTGGCTGCCTTCAGGCCGTGTGCCCATGGAAGCTTTCCCACTCCGGTAGATCTACTTCAAAATGAAAATGCACTTCCTCTTCCCAGAATTTAAGTATCTTCTGTCTTTCATCTTTTCAGAACTTATTTTTTGATGTAACTGAAAAGCTATAAAAGAACGACTCTGCTCCTTTATCGTGAATTCAATAATTGATGATGTTTGGTTTTCAAGCACTTTAATACTTTACAAGTTCAATAAGACTGGTAATCAAGCCAATCAGCAACTGACTCCATTCAATTTTCTTTCAAAATTCCTCAAAATGTTGCTAATTTATTTTGCAAAGTCTGTTTCCCCAGAAATTTACATTTTGTTCCATAATATATTAGATAATATTGCAATAATGTTTTATTGCAGAATTTTTAATACCCAAAAATTATTTTCATTTTTCATAGCATAAACAAAACACTTTATTTTAGATGGCACTTTTTTCCTGAAATGAAAAATAATGGTAATATTCAAACCAGAGAAAATAAATATCTGAGTCATTATTAAATACAGAAGAATCATCTTCTGGAAAAATGAAAGTGGGACATTTAACACTTATTGTATTGTCACCTCACGCTATATTCCAAATTTTTATTAAATTAATTTAAATAAGAAACATGGCCCTGTGGTACATTGCCTCTTAACATTCTACTTTAATTTAGTGGTATAAAAATGTTACAGATTTAGAGTACTGCTATGAATAGAAAAAAGATGTTTATACCCAAACATTGTTTTACTTTATATTTTTTAAATTATATCTCAGGTTCCTTTTTAAAAATATTTTATTTCTTTTTTTTTATTTTTAGAGAGAGGGGAAGGGAAGGAGTAAAAGAGGGAGAGAAACATCATGGCTGGTTGCCTCTCATGTGTCCCCTGCTGGGAACTGGCCTGCAACCCAGGCATGTGCCCTGACTGGGAATCAAACTGGTGTCCCTTTGGTTCACAGGCCTACTTTCAATCCACTGAGCTACACCAGCCTGATACTCTACTTATTTTATATTTTTATGTTCTTATGTCATTTTTAAGAAAAAATATATCATTTTCAAGAAGCGCATTATGTCTCTTTAACCTCTTATAGAAGTACATTCTATAAATGTAACTCAATAAGACTTATATTTAGCATGAGACAGTAAGTATATCAATGTGAGATTGGTGAAATATAGATTTTATATGTTTACCTCTTTATAAGAATCATGGTGTCCCTAGTCTTGAATATTGAGTTTGTATATATTTTTATGTTTTGAATATTTGTAAGAATGCCAGAAATTATGGAAATGTCCAAGGAGTTAATAACATTGGAAGAATTTAATCCTAGGAATGCCAAGCTTGCTTGTGTCATAAATTTAATTATTGTCATACAACATAGTAAAAGAAGAAATGGCAAGGCATTACATGATCATTTATGATAACAAAATCTCAACAAATACTTTCAAAATGTCAAAAGAAGTATAATGTCATGATATTTTTATAAGATAATATATTTAAGAATATTAATTATATTTGGAAATATTTCTACTAATGGAAATTTGCTCAGAAACAATCTCTCCTAGAATGGTTGGCCTTTCCTAAAAAAATTGAGAAGTCTGATCCAAGTCCACTATAAAATGATTTCAGGGGACCCACCCAAACACCTTCATATATTGCCCAGGTCTGGAATGCAGCAACAAAAGGACCGAGTCCCAGTGTGCAAGCACTTTTCAAGTCTCAGCTTACATTACAAACTGGCAAAATCATGCCACCCGATGATGCCCACAGTCAATGCCCAAGGTGTGGATGTAGGGATGTAAACAACACTGGATGCATTTCTGTTACAATTTTCCAGATTCATCCATTATAACAACTTTATGTAGAGCCAGTAAAACTGTTTTGTATTGTATGTCAGAGATTCCAGACAATGCTTTGTTGTCCTTCCAAAACATATTTTTAGCATTTCTGAATGTCCAGTATGCCGATGTTTAACTCGGTAACTAAAAGTTTATTACCTTGTCTAAAGTTAAACAGGTACATCTATTTACATTTTTAAAACTTAAAATATCACTAAACAAAATAATATATTTTGATAAAAAACAGCGCTATAAAAGAGTTTCTCAAACAAATTTTTGACACACAAGAAAAGGGGAACTTAAAAGTGGAGAGACTGCAGGGCTGGGATGTGATCGGATGTCATGTTCTCTTTACAGGCTGCCCAAGTCATTCTTGTCTACACATTCACATTAAAACTTACTGCTTTGTCTCCTATTTTCCAACCTATTGAAGTTGAGATGTAAGTACAACAGCAGCAATCAGAGTTTCAGTTGATTTATTTGTTCTTCCAAAATGTGCTTTTTTGATAGATATGATACTGTGATGATACCTTGTCAGAGGTGTCAAACTCATTTTCACTGGTGGCCACATCAGCCTCGTGGTTGCCTTCAGAGGGCCAAATGTAACTTGAGGACTGTGTAAATGTAACTACTCCTTAACAGTTAAGCAACAGCTCGGTGCTGCCAATGGGTAGAAAGAAGGTGCCGGGATGGATACAACAAGGGAGAGGGCTGGATTTGGCCCATGGGCCTTGTGTTTGCCACCTGTAATTTATATCATCACCGAAAACTATACATATTAAGTTATAAAAATAATGCTGGTCTAAAAGTTGACTTAAAGTGGAACGCCATTGATTGTAAAGTTACTAATTCATAAATGTGTTGCATAATGCTTACAATTTAATTTTGGATTCTAAGGAGCTATACTGTGTACGAGGGAAAACATGCAATTGATTAAACCCTCATAAGAATACAGCATAGAAAGACTACATAAAATTAAAAAGCTTCTGCACAGCTAAAGAAAACGCCAACAAAATGGAAAGAAAACCAACCATTTGGGAAAACATATTTGCCAATGATATCCCAGACAAGAGTTTGATCTTCAAAATATATGAAGAACTCACACAATTCCACTCCAGGAAGACAAAAAATCCAATTAAAAAATGGACAAAAGACCTGAACAGATGCTTCTCCAAGGAGGACACACAAAGGGCCCAGAGACACATGAAAAAATGCTCAACATCACTAGCCATCAGAGAAATGCAAATTAAAACCACAATGAGCTACCTCTTCACACTGCTCAGAATGTCTATCATTAATAAATCAACAAACAACAAGTGCTGGGAAAGTTGTGGAGAAAAGCAAACCCTAGTATATTGTTGGTGGGAATGCAGATTAATTCAGCTACTGTAGAAAAGAGTGTGTAATTTCCTCAAAAAACTGAAGATGGAACTGCCTTTCGATCCAGCAATCCCACTGCTGGGATTATACCCTAAGAATCCTGAAACACCAATTCGAAAGAACCTATGAACCCCAATGTTCATAGCGATATTATTATTGATAGGCAAGCACTGGAAGCAGCCTAAGTGCCCAGCAGTAAGTGATTGAATCAAAAAACTATGGCACATTTACACAATGGAGTATTATGCAGCAGAGAAAAAAAGCATGAACTCATACCCTTCAAGACAGCATGGAAGGAACTGCAGAACATTATGCTAAGTGAAATAAGCCAGGCGGTGAAAGACAAATATCATATGATCTCTCCTATAAATGGAACCTACTCAACAAAACAAACAAATGAGCAAAATAGAGCCAGAGACTTTGAAATAAAGAACGAACTGACAGTGACCAGAGGCAAGGGGGAAGGAGGATAACAGGGGAAAGAAGGGAGAGGTGCAAGAAAATGGATGGCCAATGAGAGGGAATTGACTGTGGGATTTGGGGGGACTGGGTATGGGTGAACAATGGGGAAAAGGTAGGACAACTGGGACTGAAGAACATTTTTCAAATTTTCAATTTTAACAAAACAATAAAAAAAGAAAATTAAAAAAAGATTACAGCATAGACAGAATAAAGCAATCTAACTCCCTGAAGTCTCCAAACTTTTCCAAGATTGTAGGTCTTATATATTAATTTAACAAAAATCAATGTGTATGTGTGTGTATACATACACACACATATACACATGCACACACATATACAGAAACACACACACACACAGAAATATATATTTAAATTAACTTCCTGGGAATCAGGGAATGTGAATGTTTTGATGACCCTTATTTCTCCAATGTGTAGCATAATGTGTAGACAGAGTACATCATTAATAAGCATGCATTGTGAGAAGAGATGCATCTTGAATAATAACAAAAATAAAGATGTCTGCTCTATTAATAAAATGTTGAAAAGTATGAAAAATGAAATAATTAAATTGTGACATCAAATTGCTGTAGATGATTTTTAAAATGACCTTGGCATCTGGTTGAATGCATGAGCTCATTTTTTATATGACTACTATAAAAGCAGTCAATTTGCTGATGCAGTTTGAAACAATTTATTATGGATTACAGAATAAAGTTATTTTTAAATGCTCTAGTGACATTCATTAGGATATCATAGTGGCCAGAACCTGATAGCTTGGAAAGTAAAGTCAGGTTCCTTTAAGTTACCATTTTTGATGCCTCGTTCTTTCATTTGCATAAAAGAAAGGGCAATTAGATATACATTATATACAGTTCATGTGGGTGAGGTATGTAACTACTTCTAAAATTATACTTTTTTTCTAAATTTGTTATAGTCTGTGCTTGTTTATATAAAAGCAGAATATGTGTATACTTTTCTCCCATGAAGCTTCTTTACTGAGAGGTGCAAATTAGATACATAATTAATAACATTTCTTAAAAGAAGAAATAAATGATAAAGTTATGCAAGAGAACATAAGCATGTGTTATTGTTGCTTAGAGTGACTGGAGAATTTTGACAACTCAATAATAAGCAAAACAAAAGAAAAATAAATTAGTTTGTATAAAAAAGATGAAAAGTATAGTGGTGTGAAAATTATATTCTTTGGAGTCTCATTCTTCAAATTCCAAAATAATTCTAGGTTTCAGATCTTCTGCATTAGTGCAAGACACTGTGGGGTTGGTACTCCTAAAAACTATGTAAAGATATGAGAAAAAGAATGGGTAAAATTTGTGGAACAAAGAACATTAATAGGTACAGTATAAAGTTGGATTCTTGATTGTTTCCTTAGATATGTGGGAGAGGGAGTGATGTGTGGCAGTGACTGGGAAAAAAAATTAACAGCTAATTTTAAAACACCTTCTTTATGGAATGGAAAATGAAATAGACTGGAGATAAGTAAAAGATTATCAAGCTTAGGTATATCAAGGGAAGACAGAAATGAGATGGAAAGAGCTTAACCACAGAAGTCAATCTAACATATGTCCATAGCAGGGTTTTGAAAATTATTAGCTTTGAGACCATGGGAAATTATATAGCTTCTCAGTGCCTCAATTTTCACATTGAATAAAAAATTAAAGGTTCAAATGTTGCAACTAAGAAGCTGATGAAAATGCATTTTTCTCTGAGTGAACTGCAAAGTGAAATACGATGTGTGTGTTGTAATAAGAAGTATACTTTTCTAATGTAGCAATTTCCTTCAAGATTAAAATTCATTTGACAGATTGGCCCATGTTAGAAGTCAGGTTTCTTTGATTCTGGAATAAACAGACAGGATAACACATGTCTTTTTTTTTAAATTTATGTTGAAATAGTGTTTTGCAAGATAGAAAATTGGAAGCTTTTTGAAGATATCACTGATCTGTTGCTGTTTTTACTTTGTTTTACTTTTCTCCTCGGGATTGCCATTTAAGAGTGATGTGACTGTAAGCATGTTTGAAATCAGGTTGAGAATTGGATTTGTATTCCCATTATGAAATGAGGGATATTAATTTAATGGAATTGTGTATATCACATTAAAGGCATAAAAGCATATAGCTATGAATAACTAGGGTGTTATCACTAAATATTTATTCATATCTCATTCCAGTACTAAAAATTGTATGAGTAAATACCTGAAAATAAGAATTGGGTTAATCTCTAAGTATTTTTTTTTTTAATGTAAGACTTTTACTATCATTTCTGTAGAAAGTTTACCTGAGCTTTGTAAATCATTTATATACTTGACTGTATACAAGGAAATATTTCTACAAAAGAAAATCTGAGATAATAATGTCACATCCTTATAAGAACAAAAGATTTACACATATTGGTAATATGCTTTCTCAATGTACTGTATCTTTTCTAGCTAGTTTATACATGCCATCATAAGCCTGGATTTTTAAGGCTAATTATTTCAGATTCCTCTTTATGTTGTGTCCTTTACCTGTAACATTCATATTTTGGTCACCTAATATGGTTTTATCATTTTATTGTGCACACTATCTTTCTGCTTTTTCAAGAATTTAAGGGATGTTATAATAAATACTCTCTGTAAACTATGAAGAACAAAAGCTGGAATTTTGCTCATTCTTTGTGTCCGTCACCTTAACGACATGATAAAAAAAGTAACTTTTCTCACTTTACCTTCCTAAACATTAACTTGGTATTCTATGTTGTAGTTGAACAAATGTGTACATAGTAGCTACCAAGCATCAGATCCTACCTTCACTTAATAATGCATTTGTATTAAATAAATGATAGATCCTTGATATTTAATACTTCAAGTTATATAAATGTACATAGGTATATGCACACATAAAGAAGCAAATATATTTAAACTTCATGCACAAAAAACTTTATGCTCACAAATGTTATGACTTAGATGCAATGAATCAATTTCTTGAAAAAAGAAACTATCAAAATTCATACAAGGAGAAATAAATAATCTGAATTTTCTTATTCCTATTTTTTAAATTCATAATTAATGTAATCTATTATATCAATTGGCTAACAAAGAAAACCATTTCATCAAGACATTTAACATAAAAGCACATTTGACAAAATCCAATAATCTTTCATGATTTTTAAAATTTCAGTAAATTGGGAATAAAAAGGAATGTTCCCAACTGATTTTTAAAAAAACAAAAAAACAATTATCATTACCCCTAAGTTCGGAACATGGCAAGGACGTCAGCTATCATTATTGCTAGTAAACGGTGTAGTACAAGAAGCACATTCTTACATAGAACAATAAGAGGAGAAAAATAAATAAAAGGAATATGTTGACTAGAAAGGAAGAAACAAAAACCATCTTTATTTGCATATGACATGAATGTCTATGCATGACGTTCATATCATGTACTAAAAAATCTGAAATAATAAACAAACATAGCATAATTGCAAAATATAACTTTAAACAAAAACCAATCGTTTTCCTATTATCAGTAATAACAATGAAAATTTAAATTATAACACTTATAATAATCACTCCAAAATAAATATTTAGGTATAAATCTAATAAATTATATACAAGTACTATATGCAGAAAAATTGCAGAAATTGTGAAAGAAATCAAAGGACACCTAAATTAAAGGAGACATTGTCTGTGTTATAAGTAGGAAGGCTGAATATTGTTAGGTTCTTAATTCTTCCAATTTGATCTATAGGTTCTATGCGATCCCTATCAATGTTCCAGCAAGCTAAGTTGCAGATGTAAACAAATTGCCTCTAAAGTTCATAAGGGAAAGCAAAATCTTAGGACAGACAATGTACCGATGGAGACCAAAGTTGGAGTACTTACAGTCACATTTCAAACTTACTGAAGCAACAGTAATCAAGACAGTGTGATTTTGTGAAAGAATAGACACAGAGAAACATGGAAATGAATAGAGAGTCCAGAAATACATCCACACAAATACAAAAGGTCAAAGACAATTCAATGGAGAATGGAGACTGTCTTTTCAACAAAATGTGCTGGAATTACTGAGCGTTCATCAGCAGAAAAAGTGCTTAACACACGCAATATAACTTTCATAAAAATTAACTCCAAATGAATTTGGATCCATAAAATGGAATGATATTCAGTGATAAAAGACAATGAGCTATTAATGATTAAAACTAGAAATGAGCTAATTTTACTGATACACACAAAGAGATGAATGGCTTAATTTTGTTATTATAAGTGAAAAAGCCTATGTGAAAAGGCTACACACTATATGATTCCAGTTATGTGGTAGTCTGGAAAAGGCAAAACTATAAATACACTGCTCATACCAGTGGCTTCCAGGAGTCAGCAAGAGTGTCCTTGAGTATGTGAAGCAAAGAGAATTTTTTTTTTTAAAGCAGCAAAACTATTTTATACAGGACTCTAAGTATGGATGTACACCATGCATTTGTCACAATCTATAAAACTTTACATCACAAATTATTAGGAGTTTAGAGGACCCAATGATTGATTTAATGAAGAATCTGACAAAATAATCTGTTTAACAAATGGGTGAAATAACCTCACTGAAGCTACAGAGTGAAAAAAGAATGTTACCTAAGTGACTTTGGAACTGAGTAGAATCTGTAAGACTAGAGGTATAAAACTGATTGCACTGTTTGACATGCAAAAAATAATAATTTAATAATTATTAAAATAATAGTGTTAATAATAATTAATGTTAATTAATAATTATCAATGTGTGTTAATAATTCTGAAATACTGTACATGTATGCTGGAATTGAATGATTAAGTAAATGGGTAGCAAGGATTGGGAAGCAGGTTTCTCAGTATTGGAATAAGAGGTTACATATATGTGTAAGAGAAGGGTATAATCAATAACATAGAATGATCCAGTTGATAATGAATTTGAAATACAGACATCACTATGTACAAATTTTTGTTCAATAAAGGTACAGATGTTTACATATAGAAGTTTGCTGGTATACAGGCTGGCATACAAACACAATTCTTTGCTCTGTTATCCAAGTGGACCTAGAAATATGAATACCTCAGGAGCAAGTAACATATCACATCTAGATCTTTGTGTGTAATATAATTTTTCAATAAAAGCACACAAAGATTTTATTAGGAATAGCTGATTCTACAAGTAGGGTAGGAAATATATGAGCTGATCCTGGAGTTTTAGTGGCAGAAAGTAAGAAATGTCCAGAGAAGTACAAACAAACAAACTGAAACCAAAACTAAGCAGTAATTAGTATATGTATTAGGCCCAGGCACCAAATAAAATAGCTATAAGTAAAGTAGTATTGGATCCTGAACCAAAGTATGAAATAAATGAATCCCTCTTCAAGTATATAAATGATAGAATAAATAAGCAGAGAATGGACAAATTATCCACACGATACTCCGAATATGTGAAGTCAATGTTTTGCCCATGAGAGATGGACTAACTCTGTGCTCCTTAAGAGAGGGATGCCTAGAGTGACCTCCTTCCAAGGAGTCAAGTATGAGATTGGGGGACATGCATGATTTACAGTGAAGAAACATAACACATTTTCTCAGCCAGGTGATCAAGGTTAACAGCAGCAGTCATACATCATTTTGATAGTACATTCCTTTGATTTCATGTCATGAGAGTGGCACCATACCTCTGTGGTAATCTTCCCCAAAATTCATATAACTGATCTAATTATGAAGGGAAAAAAATCAGACAAATACCAGTTGAGAGACATTTTATAAAAAAACTTGACCAGTAATCCTCAAGACTATCAAGGTCAATACAAGTCTGAGAATTACAACTATTACAACCACGGTTAACCTATGGCGATTGAAATATCCTATAAAGTATGGGGTCCTGGAACTGAAAAAACATACTAGGTAAAACTAAGAAAACCAGAATAAAATGTGGGCTTTAATTAATAAAAAGGTATGAATATTGGTTCATAAACTGTGATAAAATTACAACAAATAGCAATATTGAGTATTGAGAAATTAGGTGTGGAATACATGGGAATTTTTTATACTGTCTTAGTAATTTTAAAGATTTGTATTTTTCACAGAGGACTCAAAGAACTTATATGTACAACCCATGAACATGAACTAAGGGTGAGGATGCTGGAGTATCGGGAGGGCAGGGTGGAGGGGGTGTAGAGGGGGGAAAGTTGGGAAAACTATAATAGCATAATCAATAAAAATACTTTAAAAACAAATAAATAAAACCTTAAAAATTGTTTTTCAAAT